>JAGDQP010000332.1:120922-159879 GCA_022664845.1 Lepisma saccharinum
ATAGATAGATAGATAGATAGATAGATAGATAGATAGATAGATAGATATAGATATATAGATATATATATATAGATATATATATAATACCAGCGAATTGGTTTATGTACTGTGTGAATTAAATGTTTTCTTATATTGAAAGTTATTTGAAATTGTCCTGGTTGGCTAATCTCACGTTATTGTTATCACATCTTTTTTATTCGGCCGCTTACGTTTAATAACCGTACTGAAGATTAGCTATTCAGTATCGAAAATATAGGAGACAAATATACACTTGACAACATTTTGTTATGACTCGCATAAAATACCTAAATTTCAAATTAATCATGTCTTTGCACGCAAACATGATCGTTTGCATTTGTTTTCATTTATTTATTTATTCAGATTTGTCCTATTAGGTTAGTTTCACCATGCATACCCTAAACTGGATTTGTTGCACGCAAACCAAGGAGTTGCAATAATCCATTCACTGCAAAAATTATTAATATCGAAATTCATGTTACATGTTAGCTTACGTTTGAAAAAGAGAACCAACTTTCTCCTTATGTGTAGATTGTTATTTAATCATACCTGCGTCCTTGTACAGAGAAACGATTAGACTATTATCCGTTGCCTCCAAAACTTGTCATACTGAACATATAATTATCATCTTTCTAAAACATTATCAGCATGTGTCAACATGAAGATTATGCATAATGTAGTTCAATAAAAGTACTTACTAAACATTGGCGAAATATGTGCTCCTGTAACACTGACTTTGTTTTGTAGAATTTATTTTCTTGTATATTTCGTACTTAGTTACCCCATGTATTTTCTTTTACCGATAGCCATTAGCTCTTAACTTTGTTTATTTAACACTGCAATGTTTTGTTTCCGCTTGTCAGGTACCTTATTATTTTTAATATCTCGCGTCGATAATGATTCATGACCTCAAAGATGCCTTATCCAACTGCTATATGTTTAACTCTTAACTTACTGTTATATTTTTAACTCTTGCCTATCTTTTAAAAACGAACTTCCACTGTTAGAAAAATGAAACATCGTATACACAAATTTGTGCAACGCATACGGGAAACGGTCAATGCTACAACCCTGGAACACATTGGCACTCCCACATGCGGAGGGAAATACACGCTAATTCGGGCGTACTACAACGATTTACTTGCGTTGCAGACTCATCAAGCTAAAAGCGGAAAAATGAAATATACTATACTGTTTAGAAGAAAATGGAAAAGTGGAAAATTTAACGCGAATTTGAATTTGTTACAAAGTATTACGATATAAAGACCAATTACCTTGAAATATGAATGCCAGAAGAGAGAAATTTCGAGATGTAACATTAACTCTCGAAGCAAAACGATAAATAGCTGAAATCGACTCAATATCTCGATTACAACTTTTGCGCAGATAACTGGTCATAAGATGGTAATAGAAAGAAGTGAGTCAACGAGTGTGCTTACATGTGTTTCATCACCTGAGAATCTCTAATCTCAATGGCTTCTCTGTGAGGTCCGCGGTGGAATGTGGAATTATGATATACGTGAGAGCGTAAAGGGAAACTGAGTCACCTTGAATGATACAAAAAGTAGAGTAAGGTTCAGTTAGTCCGAAACAGGGACATAAATCACACGGAACCTAATCAGAAGCTGGAAGAAAAACCATACGTTAACCAATCATAAAGTTATAGCACAATTGGACGAATAGAAAAGAGTTTAAATGGGTCTGAAAGTTCAGTTGAAAGACATCACTGCTCAGAGATTGCAGAGACTGACAAAGGTGGGTTGATAGTTGTTCATGGAGGCAGAATCTGTTGTCGTCGTCGCCACTGCAAGCGAGATCTCTTGTTGAACAAGTCGCTGCTAAGAAGATTACAGCTCTTCAGAAAGCCAGTGTCACTCACAATATAGAAAATGTCTTCATGTCGCTGTAGACCTGAATTGCTTGATGTTGTGTGTATTTGGAAAACGTTTTGCATATGATATCCTGAAGATCCATCATTCTGCTGTGGGTGTTCCTATAAGCTTCAGCGCTTTACACTGAATAATTGTGAGTTGGAAGACTCGTCCGCATTATGTGATCGTACACACGATATAATAGTCTACCCAGCAACAGTAAAATCCTTATAGCAACTGTATGTAGAAACGCATCCGAACTTGCAGATCTTGACTTCAACTTCCAGCTAGGATTTCGGAAATAACTAATATGCAATTGGGTGAGGTGAAAGACGAGTTGTAGCGTCAAGATTGTTGGGCACGTAGCCCTGTGAGTAACATTAAAAACCAAAAGTTACTATTATATTTGTGGTGAATATTACAATTGCGAACATAGTAGACGGTGTAGTGGATGTATGAACATTGTATATTCACGGTTCATATAGTTGAAAATTGTAGACGTGTGATGAAAATTGTAGACGTATGATAGTTATAGTGTGTGTGGGAACAATGATACTGTAAAATATTGAACAGTGGATTATGGTAATTGTGGACATATAGTGTAAAACACTTAACGTAGTGAAAGGTAATAGTGTATGAATTAGGTATACTGCATGAAACTCTACAATCAACATCCTATAATTAGGTGGTCTGCAATACTGCGGTAATGGAACACCTGAACTCATGTACATTAAAAACAGTAAGTTTGTAGCTACAAGAGAATACAGTTATATAGTGGATATAATTTACGGACTGTACATAAATATATGGATGTGTGAAACACAGGGACGATCATGGCCAAGTCTTTACAGAATCGTGTAGGCCACCCCAGTATAGTGGGTAAATATTATGAACTATGTAAGCATCAGTGTCATGAAAGTATTTCTAGAAATGTGTTGTATAGAATGTGTAAAAAGCTGGTGAAATATCCTGAATTTATTTCGCAGTTGATCCCTAGTACTGTTTGAGCAGCAGTACCAGTATAGTTCACATTTACAGTGTACAAAGCAATACATTCTTGATATACAAGGAACTAAAAGGTCGAGGGATGAATATATCATAAGAGAATTTTGTTTGGCTGCATCCGATGTGAAATTACTATTTCACTGTTTGGTCAAATGTCCTGTAAAAGCACCAATTTCCCAGTAGGTTATCGCAAACTGTTTGGCTTACTAAAACATTTTTTAATCAATTTTCAAATATGTAAACTGAAGTCTGTGTTTTACTGACTGAAGACTGACTTACTGTGCAGATAATTTTTCAGAAATTATATAAAAAGTATTCCGAAGTTGACCCTGACTACCATTTTCAGTCGTCATTTCGGTTCCAACTGCCTTGCAGCACTTTTCAAGATATCAATTGATGTAACGTTTACAAATGTAACTTTTAACTGCGATATTATCAAAGTATTACAAATACTACATTAGTAAGTAACATATAAATTATAGCAAATTCAATTACCTTCTTGTAAGAAAATGAGGTACTTCTAAAAATTTTCAAAATAGCGGATAAGGAAGGCAGGTCAGCTTTCGGTAGACTTTTCACATGTTATTCAGCATGACTTCTTCTTTCAGAAAATACAAACTAAAATCAGTTACAAGTAATTCCGTGTTCATTACAGCGTTTGACCTACGTATATTTTACATGTCAGAAAATACGATACGTAGGGGTACATAAAATCATTTATTCCCTAAAGTTTCTAAGGTAGAGGAATGATTTTGATAGCGTTGAAAGGAATATTTTCTGCTCTATTATTTCCTATAAGACAATCTTTTTTTTATATCTGTGATGGTTTCATAGTTACTTTTCGTTGATGATATAGAGGCGCGAACAAAACTACATTTTTGGATAAGTTGAGCCATATTTAAGTGTGGCGGCTGTATATAAGAACTAATCCAATTTATGTTACCTATATTGTCCACTGCATTCAATTTGGCACCAGAACGAAGTGTCTTCTTTCATTCTGTGATATATTATTTTTATTTCTACGAGAACTACTGAATGAAGGAACCCAATGGCTACTCAAAATGGTTGGAAAGATTACCGTAGATTTTGGTAGACTTTTGATGTCTTCTTCATCATCTGTCCCAGAAAAATCATACAGAAATTAACTTGCAACTAGTTACGTGTTTCTTGATTTTCTCCTTAAATTTACTGAAACGTCGATACCAGCAAAATGCTATGTTCTTTTAAACTCCTGTGAATTAAAGGCATGCGAACAGAATCGGAAGGCTTAGAAAGTATAACAGCAAAGGAAGCAGTAGTAGTAAATGATCTTAGAATTGTATTGGATTAATATATTGCACTGGAAAGGTACTATATAGGTTATTAAACCCTATTTTTTTAAAAAAAATACAATACCATTTTAACGTCATAAAAATTGAAAAATGACTTCCTTAGCTATTTTAATGCATGTTCTTTATAATTGGATATAGAGGCTGAACTAGTTTCATTTAGTTTGAATTATATATATGTTCCGAGCCTGAATAAATCATAAATTCAACCTTACCTGAATCATAATAGCCTGGTAAGAAGCATTTACATGTTTCCATTGCTTCACTAAATTTGCACTGCATTGTGCAAGCTGTAGGGTCGTAGATGTTGCTAACGTCGAGCAAAATCTCGTCTCTAAAAGCACACTTCCTTTGATGAATTGAAAGTTCTCTTACAGATGGTGTACTTTCGGTTGCGATTAGTTCAAAATTAAATGCAATTGCATTGTAATTGTTATCCAATAAGTATGGTATATAATTATCCCATTTATTCGGAAGTGAAAACGGAGATATCAGGAAAATCTAAAAAGGAGAAACATTTTAAAAATAAAACACAATTGTTTAACAATATATGGAAATTTTATCACTTGATCAATGAATTAAACCTGTCACGTTTTAAAACTTTAAAAATGAAGTCAATAATCTTCAGCAAAGGTTTGTGTAGGTAGATTTAACGGTAAAAGTCTGACGTCTCTTTAGTTATGTATATTGACAATCTTTTATTATAATTCCTAATAACCAAATGTTCCATTTGAGGGGTAATACGTTTGCTGTTTAGAAACTAATTCCCCAAAAATATTTATCCACGAACCGTTGGTGATTGGGTTGGATTTCTCCTACACTTGTTACGGATCGCACTTGACTGTCGCGTGATCACATTTTTAAGTTCGGCGTAGATCTACCGAACGGATTCATTTATAAGCCAACTTCACCAAAAACTATAGAAATAATTCTTAAACGCTCACAAGCTCAGTTAGGGACTTAATAACAGTGCAATTAAGATTCACACTTAAGAAGGAATACAAAATAGCAGATCCTGAAATCACGTCTACGCAAACCGAATCCTGACCAGTTGTGCGATATTTTATAAATATTTGTGTCTCTAAAAAGTATTTGAGTCTTTCTACCTCTGGTGCTCTTTGTTGTTTGCTACCAAGTATACTAGACTTTTACTGAGAACTTTCCTTTCTTTCTTTAATATTCTAATTTCCAATCACCAAAAATGAATCAATTTTTACTGTTAGTTATACAGACGCTTTTGTAAAAGGTTTAACATAACTTTTTGACATAATTTAGTAGAGTATATATTAACGCTCAAATGTTATTGAAACGTCTTTTGAGTTTGAAGCAATACTAAATTTTATTAATAAAATACACACTATTTGAAATTTGGTCTAAATCCAGTAATAAAATTTTAATTTTTTATTCCATAAATTTAATTTCTTTTAGAGAGAACTGCCACCGGAGATTAAAGACAACACTGGAGATTGAGTACTCAGAAAATATTAAATAGACCTCAAGATCAACCCCCTTTATCTCAGAAGATATTACAAGCTTTCAGCAGGGCAATAGTGAAAAGATTAAAAGATTAGTAAATGCAGCAGAGAACATCTGCTAGATGATATAGCTACATATGTTGCATCTGAAATTCTTAACGAGTAGTTCCATAATATCAACGTTTCAGACACACTGCATAATTTGTTGCCTGATAAAATTTCATCCCGATATGAAAACAAACCCATATTTTCGCTGAAATGTAAAATGCCTATTTACGTTAACTGCAAACAATGTAACAAACACTACGGCTACTGGTCGAGATGAAATTTCTCTGGAATTATCATTTTTTTAAATATTGCCATATATTTTTGTGCACCAATTTTAACTTATTTAACCTATCCATAATTTCAGGTACTCTACCACATTGTAAACATTTCAGTAGATCTACTACTGACAAAGAAAACAGTTATCTGCAATGTTGACGACTCTTGATCTATTTGTAAGTTTTTCTAAAGCCCTGAAAAATGTAACTTATCAAATTTGTTCTTACAAGAGAGGTTAGCAGACAGTGGCGGATCCAGGATCTTTGTGAGAGGACATCTTTTTATATTTTCCCGGTAAGTGATTTTTTAAATATAAATTTATCATATAGACACTCATATTACTAAGTACTATCATCGAATATGACACCAGTATCCCAATTTTTTTTAGATAAATTAGATTTGTCCAGAAACCAATCGAGGCTTTTCAATAAATTATTTTTTTTAATAATGCTATAAAGTATTAAGTATTTTCCCTTAAGAGGGCGCGCGCCTCCTCTCTGGATTATTCACTAGTCGCATATTTATCGATAAGAATTGTAACGAAAAAATCACATGTTGCATTACATATGCACACAGTGTGCCAATTATTTTTTAGCCAGGGAAGAATATGGCGCACAGATTCCAACACATTTATCCGTGCAACATGACAACTACTTGGCACCAGTCCTCTCTGCCCATTTTCCTTCCTATCATGTGAAAGCGCTTCTGCGAAATGTTGCCGATTTCCTATTGTACTTGTGATAATCATGTACGTACTCCAGTCTTGGTATTCTATCATGTAAGTACATTTTTACTACTTTTCTAACATCTTGTATACAGGGAGGTGGGAAAAAACATCAAAACAAGAAAAAAGTGTCTTATAGATGGATGAAATATCCCTTTATTTTAGAGATACAGCGTTTCAAACTTGGAGCCTAAAATCAACGCCTACAATGGAAAGAAAATGAATTAATTAATTCACAGTCATACTAAAATTACTACTGCATGTGTCCTCTCCCGGAGGTCTACTGCTCCTACGCTGACGAAACGTGTTAAGAGAGGAGAGCCGAAGCTCTCAACTGTGATCGCCACTGTCTTTTATTCACAGCAGCTCTCCAATTACATCACGATGCTGGGTGGGCACCGTATCAAAACCTCTCGCTTTTGGAAAACCAATCCCTTAGCAGAACCCGGAATCGAACCCAGGACCATTCGATCAGCAATCAGCAACGGTAACCACTAAATCGGCGGGGCGGTCGGAACGAAACTGAATAATTCCCAATAAATCAGGAAAGATGCATTGAATGAAAATTTTGTTCGAGAGAATTTATTTCCAAAAAAAATGGTGTATATTAGGAATGAAAACTTGATGTCACCGGTTTGTCAGTGTTACTAACATTGATGACCTTTAAATTTTTCAAACGGCACTATCTCGTGTTATTGAATATTTGGCATCACCTGGTGATAATAAACACCATACGTAACGCACAGAATGCAGTGTATCAAACTATGGATAAAACACGAGATGAAACATCTTAGGAAAATACGAAGCTTGTATCAGATCGCGAAAGACGTATCTTTTCGGACAAGTCTATCGAATGTGATTAGGTGCCTTGTAATGCAGTGTGAAGTGTGCATCGAAGAAGTTCTTTAAGCCTAAAGTTGTATTTAAGACGAAAGTTCATCTGTCATATCTTCGAAATCTGCGTAGTTTCATCGAATTAATATCGTCAGTTACAAGAGCTGCTTGGGAAGTTAACTGTTTACCTATTAATTAACTCTTGTAGTTGCTAAAATGACGGGATATTAAACTATGTTTCCTCTAAAAGTTGTTCAAAATTTCGTGTTTGTTTCAAAGAAAGCAAAATCAACCATTGTTTCTATTTAAAATTGAAGTTTCCACCTCCCACAAAAGTATTCTCGAGACGCCCCGTTTTCGAAAATTTCACCGTTTGATTCCGCTTATCCCATTTAATATTTAACTTTAGTTCGGAACATTCATTTACTATTCTCTTTGAGTTACATCATCCAGAAGGGCCCGAAAACCCTTTACACCATGTTGATTTTGACTATCAATTATGTGTTCTAGCTGCCAAACAATATGAGCTATGTAAAAGGGATTTCTCTAAAAGTTGTTCAAAATTTAGCACTTGTTTCAATGGGAGGAAAATCAACCATTGTTTCTATTTACAATTTTGAAGTTGCCACCCTAAATATATATGAAATGGGACCCGTTCAGTTAGTCTACAGTCAATTGGTCGACAAGGACAGTTAGTCGGTACGGTAATTGCTCGGCAAGGACAATTGGTCGAAACGTCAGTTGGTCAACACGACAATTGGTCCACACTGACAGATTTTAAGCGTATGCGCGAACAAACGTCTAAGTGACATTTTCGAATTTAAAAAATCACGAGTGCATTTTTATATATAACAGGGAAAGTATGACGCATAAAATATTCATACTTTGTACAAAAGTGTACTATAATCTAACATGTATTCGTGTAAAGTATTAATATTCTATGCCTCATATTTTTCCTGTTATATATAAAAATGTACTCGTGATTTTTTCATTTGAAAACGTCACTTAGACGTTTGTTCGCGCATACGCTTCAATTGGTCGACACGATAATTGCTCGGCAAGACAGTTGGTCGACAAGATGGTTGGTCAACACGACAATTAGTAGACAACGACTGTTCATAGACACGAAAATTGATCGACAAAGAGAGTTGTTCGACACGACAATTAGTCGAAAAAAACAATTCGTCGACAAAGACAGCCGGTGGATACGACAATTGATCAATTAAACAATTCATCGATAAAGACAGTTGGTTGTGAAGGCAACGTGTCTGCATGAACTTTTCGTGGATACACCAATTAGGCCTAATTGACGCGGACAGTTGGCAAAATGTTAGAAACTGCTAACGCACTGTTTAGCTAACCCTAAACGATGCTTTCTAAACCACTTCTAATGTAGAGCGGGAATGCGAAAATATCAAACTTTAGGGAAAACATTTAAAAACTTCAATAAATTTGACAGAACTTTTTTTACAACAACTGCTAACATCAAAGTTTTCATGTTTCTGCATGACCTGCATTGATATATAGTACTTTCGATTTTACAAAATATTTAACTTTGTTCCTTCTAGTTGATATAGTCCCTTAAAACTTAACCGGAGTTAGTGTACGTAGTTTAGTTTAGGTGAATTTGGTAAATATGCAGTAAGCTATAAAATAAACACGTGTATTTTATATAAGTAAAATTATTTAAAACATATTGAAATACAATGACATTTTAATTAGCATCGATATATCTCCGGAACTCCAGGAGAACCACATCCTGGTCCTGATGCTGTTACCCACCCAAACAAAAACAGCTTTACAATTTATTAAAAAACATTGGAAAACATTTAATATTATGACTTAAGAGGCTCCTGAGGAAATGTGTCTCTTATTTCGGAGATCCTTTTCTTGATTCGGCAGTCTATCGACAGTGGGAAATCACGCTACATGTTAAATTTGTTTGGTGCGAAACTTAGATGAATGTGGTATCACTCGATGTGCATACTCAATAGACTGGTGGTTATCCCTGGAATCTTGTGACGAAGAATTTGAATGAAGAGTTGTAGTAAAAATTGTCAGCAAGAGGGATATTAGAAGAGTATATGTCACTCAAGATAGGTTTATTACTGGTACCATTTAGGTATTTATGATCCGTGGCGATAATATATCTTTGTGTGTTCCTTCTTCGTTATAGCTCATTTCATACGTCTCGAATGTCGGAATTGCTCAGTATTTGCAAGTTTTCACGTCCTCTCACCGTTTTTGTAGTAGAAGGAAGACAGACTGGACCATCACCGTCCTGACTTATTCTATTATCGTAGATCAGGAATTACAAAATTGCAAGTCAAGCAACACAAAACCTGGCCACAACATGGATCACTGAAAAAAAGTGATTTTCATAAAGACAACCATTAAAATATTAACCAAACATCCCCTTCTGCGATATGGCCGAAGCCAAAGACACCGTGATACACGTACAGACATAAACCGAAAAATGAGACTAGCACCCAACAAAATTATAAACTTCAGACTCAGAGAAAAAGTTGATACACAGATCCGTGGCCACATAAATTTAAAGCCTCGCAGAACAAAATAGCAACTTTAACCGGGAATACCGGAAAACAACTAACAATACAATTTCAAAAATCAAAGTAGAATCTGACGTTAATAGCAAACTCCTTTATTATATGAAAAAGAACCCAGTATACTGGTGTGAATTGAAGGGACGTGATCCAGGAAATACATTACACTAAAATAAAGGAGTTGATGCTTTCGGCAAAACACTGTAGCAGAAATTGTCAATAAGCTTAACAGCTACGAATTTATTTGCGGTTTAGAGGCTTGGCACGAAATTGTGTACTAAATTAACCTCATCAGTTAGCTACTCCAGAAAATATCTAAACTTGGAGAGTACTATGCACCTTTGACAAAGTGTCAGGGTTTTTCTTTGAAACTCAAAATAAAATGAATGTGTGAACAGTGTGATAAATGATGCAAAAGAATTGGCTTTCAAAGTAGACTTAAATTCTGATTTTGAGGAAGAGGAGCAATTTATTCGAGAAAGAGTGAAATAAATTTTCCTGGAACAGGGAAGATAGTCATTTATAACGTGGTTTTGGACAATGATACAAAGTTTCAAACAAATTAAAAAGCACAGCGAAATTTTAGCCTCTTTATATGTCATACACGAACATGAACTTAAGAATTAGGATACGAAGAAAACTTTGGAACAATGCATATAACTTCAGAAAGTATTGACTCGTGGAGAGGAATTCGACATTCAAGACTTAGAACTGTATCAATAACTACTAATCACACCATCCGTGTTTCCCCCTGGAAATTCTCCTGTAAAAGAGTTTACAATGTTCTTCCACAATTCTATGGAAGAACATTGTAAACAAACTGTCTTAAGGATGCCTTTCTCAAGGTTTTGTGCACCTTCCAATTTTACTGAAATTTACAATATCAGTTACGAATATGTTTTCACAGATGAAATTTACCGTAACCTATTTGAGATTATCCATATCTCAACAACCTCACTACAATAGCAATGAAAAATGAGTCATTTAATTTTTTAGAAATAAACACTATGTTGAGGGAATTCCCATAATGGAAAGCTGGAGAGGTTCGTTATGAAAGTTGAAATTGACTCTTGTACATTTCCTTAAATTGAATCTTCAAGTTCATGAGTTTGTCTAGTGAGTTAGAAGTGTTTGCTAACTTTCTGTTCTTTTATATTTTTGAGTGTTGCAAACTCTCCTTCCTGTATTATTAACGTACGTATTTACTATTTAATTGTACGTATTTTCAATTTTTGAAAGAATTTTCACTTCAGTTTATTTACGTTCTATACATATTTTTTTTTTTCAGTTTCCTCATGGATTTTTATTAATATTTTTATAAAAAAGTGTACATAATCCAATGTTTGTTTATATTGTACTGATATCTTGCCATATTGTTTGTATTTCTTAATTTCTATAAAATTGCCTGAAAAGTAAATTGGAAAGTAATATTATTACTAAGTGTTGTTAATATTGGTCGACAACCTCGGGAAATGGAAGCTCTTTAATACTAAAATAAAGAAAAAACTTTTCACGAAAGTTATCAAATGAAGGCGTGATTAGTGAGGTGGAAAGTGGTACCAACATTAATCTTTACTTGTAGTAGAAATACCCTTCGGTCGGCCCTGTGCGAATATTCTGTATTTCGAACGAGCGTCCAGGCGAATTTTCTTTTAAATTAAACTTGTACGGAGTTTTTAAAAAACTATAAGAGCAAGTTAAGACAAATACATACTTTACTAGATGTCAGGTATCAGTTCTCCAGATGTCATATTAACTCACGTTAACTCGCGCTATTATCTTGGTATTTTGACTGGACTTGTTTGAAATTTGGGAAGCATACGTGTGGTGAAATACGGCTAACGCTAGAATTTGTTTGCATCGATACCAAAACCTATTGCGGAAACAGGGTGTGATATTTAAACACTGCATTAAATTCTATGTGACCAGTAATCAATATTTTAAAGCGTTAATTTAGGACTTTTAAAGGTTTTAGAGGTTGTTTTTAAATTATGTTTTTTTTTTATAATGAAAACTCATTTGAAAAAAAAATCCTCTTCCCTCCTTCAAGAAGCTCTGATAAAATCATTGAAAATCAATAACGAGATTGAAAATTACCTTTGATTGTTTAGTTGGAGATAATATTGTAAACATCTGAAATTTTTTAGAACTATCAAACATCTTGACTTTATTCTCTCTGCTTCCATTTAGAGTAGAATCTCTGTAAAAGAATAAATATATTTAACAGTATAGTAGGTAGTAAAATGTAGATGGCTGATAATTATATATATAAATGCTCATGTAATATCGTAATGTTCTAGTGATTTATCTTAAAGAGTACCTGAGGTAGAGCTAATAGATACTCGGGATTGTCTTTTTAGCCCTCAACCAGTTATTATGAAATGAGATAGTTTAACAAAAAGAGTGTCTCGAAGGAGACTAATTACAAGGATAAATGTTTCGTGTAGACGTCTTCTCCAAGGGGTGGTCTATGATGAGGTGCCGTACCAGAAGCGAAGTCTTCTGTGTACGAAAGGAAGACACCGGAAGCGAAGCCTTCTGTGTGTCTGGGATGTACCAGAAGCGATGCCTTCTGTGTACAATGAGGTGAATTAGGTAGAGTACATACCAGAAGCGATACCTTCTGTGTATGCGAGGTTTGTTCCAAAAGCGATGCCTTCTGTGAACCAAGCGAGTGATTAATTAGGCTGAGTACATATCAGAAGCGATGCCTTCCGTATATATACGGGACGATACCAGAAGCGATGCCTTCTGTGTATCAGAATGTTCCAGAAGCGATGCCTTTTGTGAACAGGTAAGGAGGTGAGGAGTTGATTACCCAGGAGTAAGTGATACTATAAAGCTGGCACATCGTGGTTTTATAGTCTTCCTTGGGTGCAGTCCTCCAGGTCCCTTCTTCGACGACTCCAACTCCCTCTGCTTGTTGATATCAGCTCCATCTGATGTGTTTATGTAGAGTTGGTATTGTCGTTTGTTATTGTGTCACTCACTTGTTTGTTATTGTTGACATACATGTTATACATGTTTATTTACAAACACAGCTATACTGTTTACATAATATACAAGTGTGAGCTAATACACGGGATATTACAATATAAAGTGACCATTTCTTTCCATGCTCCTTTCGGTAACACGTAAAATTTGGAAGTCATGCGCAAATGCAACTGGGCATGAAGGCGAAAAGCAAAACAGCACACTCTGGCACACAAATTTCGTCCTAGTATGAAATGTGTTCATGCCGTCTGAAAGTACGAACGTCATTAACAAGAATACTGAGGATTAGAACCAAAAAGTATTTTTCTAAATAATAATGTGAAAAGTTATTTTTCATTGTTTAATGGAAATCATTTAATATTTCAACTTATTTGAAATTTTTATTTGTTAAATTGTTATTAATTTCAAATTTTGAATGTCAAAAACGGGCAAAGAAGTGTGAAAGTTCAAGTTGATTATTATTATTATTGGTAGTACGTAATTAAAATAGCGTTATGAAAGAATTCCATTTGGTAAGATATAACCAAAAATATCAGAATGGTAGTTACTATTAAGTGCTACGAATGTTAAATGTGTGTGGAAACAAGAAATAATAAGCATATGATATATTCAATCCTTCCCGGTATTTATGTTCCTATTGTTGGTTGAGTTGGTTTGTGTTCCATATAGTGTTGCCTCCGGATTTTAGGGTAACTGTCCGGTGTCCGGTTTATAGCGGAAATATAATTTTCACGTTCATTGTAATTTGATGCCAAAAAACGTGTGAAAGTTCAAGTTATTATTATTATTAGATGCCTTAAGCGACTTCAATTAGTTCATATAGACTTAGAGTAAAACAAATTTATTAACATGTGTGTGATGCCGAAGCCCTGCCATGGATAACTTTCAGTAAGTCTCCTTCACAGTATTCTTACAGGCCCTCCACCGGATGACTGTTTCTAAGTCTCTTAGGCTAGTAGGCCTTTGTCATTATGACAACCACCATGCGCAGTGTTGAAATTCTTATGTCGCTTTACCTCAAGTTGTGTTTGAGATCAATATGAAGTGAATGCTGTAATTTAACAGCTTACTGCAGAAAGGTAATTAGTCCCAACATTTACACATTTCCTTTTTTGGACGATTGCGATTTTGAGTGTCAGTGGATCGTTTACCACAGAAAGAAAATTTGTCCGCGTGATAGCATAGGTCTTCAATTTTCCGTTTACTGCAGATATAGAATTAACTGTATGATTTTATGCAGTTGTTCCTTTCTCCTGTAAAATTAGGAAATATGGGCATATTGCCTCTCTGCAGTAAGCGGTTCATTTATTTCTCGTGTGTTCCATGTCAAATATCTTTATTGAAAGGCAATCCTCAAAACAGCAAAACATAAGCAAGCAAATTTTGTGTGTCCAGTTTCCAAACTGAAATAATTCGAAATGTCCTGTTTTTTTAATATTTGGAGTTGGCAACCCTAGTTCCATATTTTTCATTTTTCTCACATAGCATGTAAGGGTTTACATATTAACCACCATGCTCTACGTACATACGAAACATGTAAATGGCGCTATGAACTTTGGGCCTTGAACATAGAACAAGGAAGAAGTATATCTTCTATGGGAACTCCAGTCATCCCGATGCATGTTGATCGGAAGGTAACCAGTGAAGATTTACATGTAAAATAGTGGATTGCCGTAAGTGCGATACAAATGTCTGCCATTTTTATTGTAAGCTCCTTAGAGCCCATTATGCACAAGGGTGCACCCGGTAAATATGTAGAAAAGTGACCCCCACTTGAAGATAAAGATAATTATGATCTGAAGGAAAAACTAACAAACTTTCTTCGCATTTTGTCAGTGTTCCAGCCGGTGTAACAAAAATGAACTTGCAGCCTTGAAATAGTGGGTCAATCTTCTACACCCTTTGACATGAGTTGTGTAAGTTTCAGTTTTGCGAATAGGAAGTTTTCAAAAGAGGAGCAATGAGTTAAAAAAAGCAGGTTCCTAATAGTTTTCAAGGTAGTACTTCCACAGACGATCCTACCGATTACAGGTCAATTGTTTTTAATTTTTCTCATTTTTCCATGTTCATTGATTAGCATTAGATTCACTAAGTTTTAATTAGTTTAGGTTAGATAAGGTTCGATTAGGTTATTTGCTGTAGAATCACAAATACCCAATTCCACCTGTAAATTTTCCATTTGGTAGAACCGTCTGCGGAAGTAGAACCGTTCTCAAGCTTCTTCAAATCACTGCAGGGACCATACTATAAATATACCACGTTGCGTTTCACATGATAAATGCTGAGTCAATTTAATAGCACTCACGGAAATAACAGTAAATCCTCTCTGTTACGTTTTGGAAAATGTAAATTCAGAAGCGTCTTATTAAGAAATAAATTTGATGTTTGTTACGAAATAAGTATAATCAACACTGGTAACTAAACTACACTGGTAACTAATCAACACTGGTAACCGGTACCGAAATTGCCAATTAAAAATATTTGAGAGTCCCAAACATGAGTACCACACATGATCAGTGAAAAAAATAATCATTCAAGGCGGAAAAGCAAAGTTCAAAGAAAAACGGAAAATATTTTCTTCCGCTGATCGTGTGTTAGACCAGGCACCAGCAAATAGCCATCTACGAGGCTCCAAGGGAGCAGTCTGCCAAAAGAGATAATCACTAATGTAAAAGATCTACTTTGCACTTCAGAAACATGAATCACTGGAAGAAAACATACGCAACGGATAATAAAACAACAAAAAAGAAATATTCCATGTACCAAATTTATCTAAGGTTGCAGGAACCACAGAAAGGATTATTTTCAGGTACTTTATTACGTAAAACTATCACCTCATGTACACAGGCGTCAAGTGTCCCATTACTAGTACATCGTCTAGCACCAGAACAAAATAGCTGCAACGCAGCAGGAAATTACCATCAATACTTGTACGAAATCTGCTTTCTATTCAGCAAGCTAACACATTCATATATACTTGTGAGAAAAACGACATCTCACCAGGATTTCATATGTAACGTAGAATACCACTTCATTAATAACACTTTAGATCTAAATAATAAATGTAAACACTCAGTTCTCTTGTAGTATTATTTCTAAAGTATCGGTACCTATTCCCCTTGAAAATCATACTTGCTACACTCCTGCATCATAATAGAAGTATTTTTCAAGGAATAACTGAACTTTAGCTACGCAAGGGATAGACACTTAATGAAAGCGAAGGAGAGAGGAAAATGTACGTAAAACGAAACGGGCTTGAGCACATAAATATATTGACTGAAAGACTTAGAAATAGAGTAAATATACTGGATCAGAAAACTTACACCGCATTAATCAATTTGAAACTTGTAAACCTCATAGCATAAGTTAGTTAGTGGTCAATTATATAACTTGCTGCTAAAATCTACCTACTTTCAACTTTGAACATTTGTGCTTGTTTACATACCTACCAAGTTGTTGTTTTTTGTTTTGTTTTTCAGTTTGTACGCAGAAGTGAAAATATTATAGTTTAGGTGAAATTCTTTGTCTTAACAGAAACACTCTCACTCGACAAAATAGGTTTGTTGATATATTCCAATTCAAAAAATGCAAAATTCATTTTTAATACTTTGCCAAACATATGTATTAAGTGGAAGCTATCCATTAGAAACAATTGCCAATCAAAAACAGTAGTACCGGATACTAACTTCTATTTGTCCAAAAGATTCAAAGTTAAATTTACTTGTTTACACATTGAAAATTACTTTCGTGTATTAATTGTGCGTATAATTAAAAACTTTAACTGTGCGTAGAATAATAATCAATGAGATATAAATGACATATGGACTTGTACATAAAACAATTAAACGCAAATATCGATATTACTAGTTGCACACATTCAAGTATATTGCAAGTTAGTACCAAGGTAATCGTAGATTACGGGTTGCTAGAATTTCGAAACTGAAAAGGAAATAAGTAAATAGATTTGACAACCTCGTTAACTACGATTGTCTTAGGACGACAAACAGTATTAGTACTAACACATGTAAGTTACGGAATATAAAATCCACTTACATTAATGCAATTCCAGCTCCCATTGATATGTAATGGGCTTACATATTTGCAAAGTGGGGATTAATAATGCTGGTGGGTTCTTTGGAAATACGTTTGCTAAAGCGCGCACGAGTATATGCATATTTTAACTTCATTCAAGCTCGAATGTCATAGTTGAAATTTCGACTGTAGTTAGTCCTTACCAAGGTATATAACGTGTGGAAATCTTATATTTCTAACAGGTGTCTTATATTGGGTCTCCGAAGTGCTCACGAACATTATTCATTTTCAATTTACAAATTTGTAATGAGTTCAAACTCAAATATCAAAGTTCTAAATTTTTACCATATGCTCATTTACATAAATACATAACATGTTAGAAAATATTAGATTTTTATATTTTGTCCCACCAGACTTTTGGACCTCCAATAAATTATGCATATAATACATTTTTTTTTCAAACATTCATAAAAAGTTAACGAACCACATATCAGCATTCATATTCTGTACACATTCAACATAAATTGATGTGTAATAGTGTTCGGAAAATCAACTTTGACATGCAATGTCTTCCGTGCGAAAAAAAACACAGTGAAAACCGGAATTTATTATGTTTAGACAATCACGTTTGGATACCATTTTAACCAGTTGAATTACTTTTTATGCACAGGACTAAAATTATCAGACTTTATTTTTAAAAAATGGTTTCCGTTTCAATGTCCTATGATAAACCAGTCCGGAGATGTTACATTTTTCGTAAACCTCTGCAAACACAAATTTTGACATGTTCGGGAAGACTAAAATGGCCGCCATTATTTCGTCTGTGGTAATAGAAAAAAAAATACCCATATTGAACTATTCTTAAATAAGGAATATAAATATATTTTTTGAAAGATGTTGAGCAACAAGGTGGACTGACCCATAGTGCACAAGTTCAGTAATGTCGAGATGAAAATGGAGAATGTAATTGAAGCTGAACCAGGAAAAAGTACAAAGGTTCAGTACTGTCAAAGTGAAAAGGAAGAGTATAGTCAAAATCAAAGACTTCAGATGTGCATACAACAATTATCAGAAAAATATCAGGAATATAGGAGTAACGTAAATAATGGATTTTAGAAAATACTTTGTAATTTCCACAAAGATGTGAGATGGGTTCATATTATGTGAAAGTATGAATGCCATTAAAGGAAAATTGCGAATTAGAACCGAAAAGTATTTCCCTAAATAATAATGTGGATAGTCATTTTTTTATTGTTTAACGGAAATCGTTTAATATTTTAATTAATTTGAAATTTTGATTTTTTAACAATGTTTCAAATTGTTATTAGTTTCTTATTTTGAATGTTAAGAATGGACAGAAAAGCGTGTGACAGTTCAAGTTGATTGTTGAGAATATTACTAGGACACAATTAAAATAGCCTTAAGAAAGACAATTTGGTGTGATATAGCCAAACGAGGTAGTTCTTTAACAAGAAATGAGCTCTTTCCTTTTTTTAAGTCCTTTTATTCAAAATTCAGGATACACAAAATGTAAAAGTCCAAATCCCAAATTGGGACCCTCATAATTTGTAAACGGTAAACGTCTACAGCATAGCACCGCCCATGTTTACTTCTGAGGTCCAGGGCTACCACCATACTAAGTTTGGTTAACATCTGATATTTCCATATTTCACATAGGATGTATTAAAGCAGAAGTTCCTAAAATTTAGTCCAACTTTAGACTCTGATAACTCATGAACGGTAAATGTCTAGATCATAGTGCTGTTCATGGTTACTACTGAGATCACCACATCAAGTTTAGTTAGGATCGAATCTATTTCCTATTTAACATATTTTCATTTCTTAAGTAGTAGAGAGAAATTATCACAATGTTAGTGTCTATGAAATGTACATTAAGTGTTAATACATTTAATAATGTGTGTGGAAATAAGAAAATAATATACGAGGGCCGTCCCATATTGATTAACACTTCATTTTTATTTTTTTTTACACTTATAAGAACCTTTCTGAATCCTCAGATACATCCGCTTTCTCAACATAGTCTCCATTAAAAACTACACACTTGCCCCACCGATGTGGCAACTTCTCTATGCCCTCTGCGAACCACTATTTCGGAGTCTGTCGCACCCACGTCCGGACAGCGTCTTGCAGTTCCTGGAAGTCGGCGAAATGATGTAAACGTAGTGGTTTCTTCAATGCCCCGAAGAGTTGGTAATCAGAAGGGGCCAAGTCAGGAGAATAAGGCGGGTGTGGAAGCACCTGGAACTCCAGCTCATTAATGTCAGTCGTGGTTGCCCGACTCGTGTGGGGACGAGCGTTGTCGTGTTGCAGGAGCACACCTTTCGCCCATTTTCCTGGTCGTTTCCTCTGAATTGCACGGCGAAAACTCCGAGCGTTGTCACGTATGACTCGCTGTTTATGGTGGTCCCTGGTTCCAGCCAGTCAATGAGTTTGATTCCATCCCTGTCCCAGAAGACTGTTGCCATGCGTTTGCCTACGGAGGGCTGTGTACGGAACTTCTTCGGCGTGGAGCTGCCTTGATGCTTGATGCTGCCACTGCATTGATTGGGCTTTGGTCTCTGGCTCATGGTAGTGCAACCAAGTCTCGTCGCCAGTAACGAGTTTGGACATGAATCCTTCTGGATCCTGGCTGTAGCGTTGCAGAAGATCACTGCTCACGTCCTTCCGCTGTTGTCTTTGTGCAGCATTCAGGGATTTGGGAACCCACCTGGCAGACACCTTACCCATCTTAAGGTGTTCGTGCACTATGCTGTACAGAATGCTTCTGGCATGTCCTGTGGCCGCCTCCAGTTCCGTAAACGTGATTCACCTGTTTCCTGAATAAGCCACTCCATTCTTGTTCTGTTCACTGGTGTTGTCACAGTCACCTTCCTTCCAGAACTGGTTCCCTTCGCCGTTGATGTGCGGCCACTTTTCCAGCTGCCCACCCAGTTGTATACGGTTTTGCGCACTCTCCACACACTGCCACCAATCGCCTGTGAATTTCCGCAGTTTGTACACCCTCTTTCCACAGAAACTACGTTGTCCAGCGCTGTCCCTGCTGATCACCTTCCATGTTGTCCGCTCACGTACTTACAGCTGTTGGTGAAATGTGCTACAGGGTACAGGGATTACACGTCTCTGTATTGTTCTTCAACCTGAAGGCAGACCTAAGTACTACTTTCTTCCAACTTTCAGGACGAGCTCAATGGTGGACCCTGAAAGAAGAAAAAAATAAATAGAATGTAAATCAATATGGAATGCCCCGTATATATGGTATCTTCAATCGTTCTTAGTGTTTATATTAATATTGATATTTGAAGTTAGTTTATGTGTTTCATATTCGTCATTTTTCTTACGTAGTATATAAAGGTTTATATACTTAATCAGTCCCATGCTCTAAGTACATCAACAAACCCTTCTAGACACATATTTTGAAAGTAGAAAGTAATTTCTAAGTACCTTTATTATTTGGAATTTGAATTTTATTTTATGACCTTTAGGCATTTGAGGCTCAGGCCGGGATAGGGAAGGAGAAAGTATTGGGGGGAAGGTGTCGTCCAGGGCATATGCTAGAGGTGCCATCCCGGCATTTGACCGGTGTGACAGGAAAACACCTGGAAAACCCTCAGTCAGGATGGTCCGCTGCTACGTTCAAACCTACGACCTCCCGAATGCCACACCAACACTCTACCACTGAGCTAAGGCCGATTGGTCCTTTATTGTTTAGATCATCGGTTCCAAACCGTCGGTACGTGTACTCCCTGGGATATGTAGTAGGTCGATCAGTAATACACGCAAGATAATCAGTAATGGCGGAAAAAAAGTTAAAATGAAAAACGTCTATAGTTAAATGCAATTATAGAACAATCAATGGTAGGTTTGAATCGCCGCTAATGAAGACACTACGTAAAGAAACAATAGTATGCAATATCCATTTCGCATAAGAGAAGAGAAAATGTGATCCCTAGGCTCCATTTTCTCGCTTTGATATTGTGGCAAATGGTGGGGATTCCCTCCTGAAGGTTCCTCGCTACTCCCTCCCCAACTTTTTAACATTTTTTCAAAATATTTCAAAATTTGATAGCATTATCAAAATTTTAAGAAGATACATCTCTAGTACTTACAATTTACTATGAAATACAATGGATAGCGAACTCGAGATCTTGTCCATTGATGAGTGATACGTTGTCAAAGATTATGACGTCTTTATTTAATTAACAACGTATCACTCATCAATGGACAAGATCTCGAGATCACTGTCCATTATATTTCGTAGTAATTTGTAAGTACTAGAGATGTATCTTCTTAAAAGTTTGATAATACTATTAGATTTTGAAATATTTTTAAAAAAATTATAAAACTGGGGCGGGAGTAGCGAGGAGCCTTAATATGTTACAAACACGCCACAACAATGGGTACGAAATTGACAAAAGATTGGGAACCAGTGGCTTAGATAATCCTGTATTTATCTGAAATTTCTCATTGGAATAAATCTTCATTAGTACCATAAGGTTCACTTCAAGTTGTTCATTAAAAGTTTCATACGATATATTAAAGATTCTTTTTAGTACTATGCCTGAATGGACTAAATTTTCATTTGTGACTTTTCCTCCACCTATATCTAGTTCAAGAGAGAAATTAATCTGTATAGGGGGCTTTTACTTTCCGAACGACAAATAATAGAAGTGTAAGCATTTTTACGTTATTGTGTGGAATATCATTGTCTTTTAGATTTAGCAGCGAGTAGTTGTCAGGTACAAGTTCCTCTCCGTGGAACTTAACTTAGGTGGCGAAATATTTCAGAGACAAATTCGGGAACAAAATCAGCCGAGGACGAATGGTCACCTTAATATAATATAAACAAGAAAAATTGCTTTGTTAATTCAACACTTTTCAGTGGTGTCCCAGCGAGGACCACCCCTTTTTGTGTTAAATGAATAAACCAAACGGTGTTTATTTTGGTGATTAAACACAATGGATGTGTTATCAATGCTGATTTAACACAACGGATGTGTTATCAATGCTGATTCAACACAATGGAGGGTGTCATATAAGCTATCACAGTGTTCAATCACCAAAATCAACAACAAAGATGATAGTCTGCCACAATTTTTGAATAGTTTCTAAAGACAATAGATTACTTAGCTTTGTATCCAGTGTTTCAACCCATCAGAGCCACGAACTTTTATGTATTCTCAAACATCGACAGGAAAATAAAAACATATATAATAAAAAGGTATAGTAGTACCAAAGAAATATACTTATTCAGATGATGAACAAAACTTGAATGAACATTTAATGTTTCATAATATTTATGACGAACCGAAAACCTTGCGATTCATTGTTCGTTACTCTAACCACTTTGCTACGGAAGCATCTTCGGAAAGTCTAGTATTTTAGTGTTCACCTTATGATACAAAGACATTTCTGAAGTAAAAGCATCCCCACACGTTCAATTCAGCACTGGAGCGGCTGGTTGGATGTTTGTTAACTTATAAAGGATGCTTGCTAGATTGTTTTCCCCTCTGTATTAACTATGTAAACGAATAACACTGATTCATTTACGCTCGTTTTGTCAGTACTCTACAACATTTGATACGTTTTCCATAATAACTTCATGACCGAAGAATACGACGTAAATAAAATAGATTGCCCATACTTTATTCTTTGTTCTTGACCTTACAATTAAATCCTGGGTTCTACGTTAAAGCTGGGGACCTCCAATAGCCCGCCATCGAGAAGCATAGTTATTTCTGTCGAAACTCCCACCACCAACGACCCGGTAACATTATAATGCTTATCTAAACTCTTCCACTAACGCGCGGTCCGCTAGTTTTAATTAGATATATATTTGCCGAAACTACCAGCAGCAGCCAGATAGTAATTGATGGGGTCCTGATCAATTTAATGTAAAGAAAGCTTTGCATGTCTGGCCTTCTCTGAAAGCACATATGTGTACTTCAATGCAAGTTCCAACAATAGATCTTCCATTTTGTTTCTGAAGTCACGTCAATTTTTTACAGTTTCTATACCTGTTGCGAAACCAAATGATCTAAGATTTACTACGCACTAATTAAATGATCCACATACTGTGTGACACTGTGAATCTGTAAAGGTTTGCAAGCAAAGTGAGCAGAATGAGTTTTAAAATAATATAAATATTCAATAAAACATAAAATCGTATGTTAACAAAATCAAAGATTGATATCCTCATAGTTAAATTTTACCTACTTCTACAAACCCAAACAAAGTAATATTTATTACGATTTGAACTTAGCAGAAGACATGGACGGCTTTTCGCTATTTTTTCCTGGGCTGTTTTATCAAGTAATAATATTATCAATAGTACACGATAATACATGTTGTAATTCCACATAAATTAGGTTATTTAAATGATCTTCTTCGTTGATCTCCATTTTTTCTTTGTCCAAATATTCCTTCTCTGCAACAAAATACTTTAAAAGTAAAATTACACCTTTGTTACAAGATCCAGTGCTCAGACTTCAGATGCGCCCTCTTGGCAGTAGTAAGTTCTACGTATCTTTATTAACATTCCGACTAAGTTGTAACATGACACTAAAGTGGAAAAGAAACCCTTAGGAAAACAATTGAATATAAATTAAAGAGAGACAAATTAATGGGAAGTCTTTTAAGAGTTCAAAGCACAACAAATAGAGAAATAGCATTGACTTTACCTTGTTGCGCAGGAACAATAAGCCAGTAATTTAACAAAGCATTGTAGTAATACTTAAAATCTTACTTTTGAGAGATGAAACAATTTTAATGTACATACCAAAACTAATGAAAAAATCAAGAGTCTCGTTTAACGGAATCGCGATTAACCAAATCCCAACGCAATAAAAAATAAAATTTTGATTTTAGCATTTTGCACATTCTGCTGAATTTAATTTGTATGCTTACTTATGAACGCATTATCTGAACATTTTTTGCAATGTCCAGCAAATATAGAGTACAGTAATTATAATATAGTACTACATTATTACAGCGTAGTAGTAGGCCTGTGTTTAAAAAAAAAATTTATTTAAAAATATAGTTATTCTTTTAACATGGTGTACAGTAGTAAACTACAGTGGTAAATCACCATCTTTCCGGTTTAACTGAATTTTGTTTCACCGAATCACCCTTGAACCTATCAAATTCGGTTAAACGAGATTTTAGTCTAGTGTTATTTTCTTTACGACTAAATTAATATTGAAACTTTTCCTTGTAAGCATTGTGCTTCTGCATATGTCATCTAACCTAAACTCAACTTACATAGTACATTAAATCTGAGACGTAAATTGAAAGTAATGTGAAATTAAATGTAACCTGTATGAGTACAAGGACCATGAAGTGTCTACAATGGAGCAAGCCATAGCATTTTGTAACTTATTTCTCACAGGTTTTATATTTTACTCATTTTTGTGTAGATTTTAAACTAATTGATAGTATTTTTAAAAAAATAACGACAACAAAGCAACATTTTTAAGCATACCTAAGTCGTCTCACGTAAGCTGTGTTAAACGATGAACATAGTCCGAAATCCGTACCCATTAAGACTTCTTTAAACGGCTTCTTCGTTACGTAATCAATCGCAGGCGATAAATATGTTCTTGCCTGAAAGAAAGATTGAAATATGCTGCATAGATACATATTCATAAGCTGATGGAAAATGAATGAGATTGATTTTTCCTGAGTGATATTTAATGTTTCTCCGTAGCTTGACTTCTGGTATAAGTGATCGGGGCCGCAGTGGCTCAATGCAGAGCGCTCATCTCTACACCTCTGTGCTCGAAGTCTTCGGTTCGATCCTTGCTCATGCCATGTGAGTTTTGTCGTGGATAAACACCTTGTGGGTGGGTTGTATCGGGATTCTCCCCTTTCCTCCCACTTCCATCGTCCCTCATCATTCATCCCCTTTCCTCCCACTTCCATCGTCCCTCATCATTCATCCGGCCTGAGCCAAAGTTGCTTAAAGGCTTTAAAAATTAAATTCAAATTCAATTCTGGTACATGTGTTGCAAAAATTAATGGTGTTTTCCTCTACGTTGAAAGGAGAGACTAGACTATATGTGGACGCCTTAACACACAGGGGCGACGATCTGCAAAAATTATTGGGCGGACAGGATGTGGAGAGAAGTGGAGACAAACCTTAGGAGAAAAAACCAACAAGGAAAATAAGACCTTTTGAGGAAAAATGTGGATTGGGCTGTTCAAAGACATCAGACGGACTTTTCGAAATAGATCTACAACTTAAGTAATTTTTGCGTTCCTTCTTATAACATGCCATGCTTTAGCTGCCAACTACGTTGTACGCAGTGACAATTACTGCATGTTTCCACGTCATGGCTGACTATTCCTTTTCTGTATAGTAGTAATTTGTAGTTGAGTTTCCATCTTATCTTCAATACAATTGATATTTTGTTGCGGGATGAAATGTATGCATTAGTAAAGAATATTTAAAATAGGTTTGCAATACTGACAACTGAGACCGTTGGCAGGTGGGGACTTGCATAATATTTTTTTCTATAGTGTCGAACAATGTCCATGACAACTATTCCATACGTCCAACTGTATAGGAGTCATTGAAATTACGAATTTGCAACTAGGTTGACACCACTGGTAACTGAGGTGCTTGGGAACGGGGCATTCAGTATTTTTCTCTTCTGTCGAATAATGTATGTGCCAAGTTTTGTGCGGATACGTCAAGCAGTATAGAAGCAATATTTGAAAAAATGAAATAGGTTGGCAACATTGACAACTGGGGCGTAATACTCGACCCTGGGTACGCATACGACCAGGCTCAGTATCTCGTGTACATTTGTGCAAAATTTTGTCTAAATCAATTGACGCGAGTAGGCAAAAATATTAAAATATCATATTACTTGGGGTTATTTTCACCCCAGGTGGTAAAGGTATCACCCTGTACGATTAGGACGATAACGTACCATAGAGGATGTGGAGGTAGCACTCCACTTATTATCGAACTACGCACGAAGTGAGGTGGGATGGTCAGTCCCATGCTCAACCACCTTTACCTCCCAAGGTGCCCATCAATATCAAGGTACTCTGGTACTCAGTTTGAAAGGAGGCTGAGTGCTTCTCAGAGCGCTAGGCACGGGAACACTGCGAGGAAGTCCCCAGCGCACATTGGTTCAAAATTAGGCAAACCCTGACCATAAATGTTTTGGTAATATTGCCATATTATACCGCATATTTTGCTTATTTTACGGATTATTCCATTGTATGACGGCGTGCTGAAAGGTAATGCTTCCTACTTTTTGTGGAAAAATGGTTGAAGTTATTGGTATAAAACATAAGCATGTACATTACTAGAACTTCAATCTTCAACTCTCAACAATTATTTTTTTATATAATCGCCATAACGGTCAACACACCGCTGCCAACGTGTGAGTACTTTCTTAATGCCGTCAGTGTAAATTGTTTATCCTGACGACGGAACCACAACCGTACTCCCTGATTCACTGCATCGTCCAATTCAAAATTAAAGCCTCTCATTCCTTAAGTTTCGGAAAAAGATGAAAATTGGATAGGGCCAGATCTGATATGTATAGAAGAAGTAGGACCGTGAAACCAAGGTTCTGAATATTTGCAGCTGTCATTGCACTAGTATCAGAGCAAGCATTTCATGCAGTGGCGGACTTTGCCAGTGTTGCCTTGTCGCTCAAAGCCAATTTTCTTCAGTTATTTAGTTTTTATTTCAATCACTCAGGTCTCTTTTAGGAAGCGAAAAAATAGCTCACAAGTTCATAGTTTAATCTTGGTGTGTAATTTGCCCACAACGCTTTTAATGCCCAACTCGCTACAGAGGCTCTCCCTCCGCTGCATGGTCGAGTGTCATTTCTACAACAATTTCCACAGCGATTGGAAGGTTGCAGCCACCAAGCAAGGAACGAGGTTTTCTACTCTTTTCTACCCTCCTCAGCTTTTCATTTCATCCGGAAAGTGGCACTTGAAGCGCGCATGACCTCCGCCCAGCCGTTTGGCAGTCTCCTTTCCTTTCATTTGCTCGCAGTCTCTCTCTCTCTCTCTCTCTCTCGCTCTCTCTCGCTCTCTCGCTCTCTGTGTGTGTGTGTGAGAGAGAGAGAGGGGGGAGGAGCTCGTGAATGTGTGAGATAGAGCATGTATGTGTGTATTCGTCCGTTTTGTTTTCTTGGTTCAGAACTGGTGAATTATTTTGTTCCTTCTTGCCTTTAAATAGCGACCCTCGAGCTCCACGTAACGATACTGGAGTGACTGCTTAGTTTCGAAAGTTAGATACCAGACTCCTATATTGAAACTCCTATGTCTACTGCAAGTCTAATTCAATGTGGACCAAATTTTCAGTACTAACTCAACTTTATACGCTTCTTATCCTTGTGTGATCCATTTTTATTTAAGTTTTAATTCCTTAGTTATTAATATAATAGTATACTGTACTCTGCATATAATAGAAAATACTGCAAATAATTGTTACGTTTTATTGCAAGAATTAAGGCATAAATAAAAAAATGGCCACATAGCGATATCAAGCATAAAAAGCTGAGTTAGAACTGAAAATTTGGTCCATACTGGTTTAGACTGGAAGTGGGCTAAGGAGATTAAGTGTCATCTCCGCTTCCTGTCTTCATATATTTTTGAAATTTTTCGCAGCATCAGCAGTCACTTCAGAGTCGCTTTTAGATAGAGGTCGTTGCGGGTGACTCATCTTACTTTAATCGCGCAATCATAATTTTAAAGCTATGGCATTGTATCGCCGCATTTCAAATGCTGTGTATATACATTGTTACGCTCATCAAGTGAATTTATTTATTATAGAAGCTGCTTCTGTAAATAGAAATGTAATATTTTTTCTCAAATTTGCAAGTCGTGTGTACTTTTTTTTCCGGTAGTCCCCAGTGAGTCGCAGTTTTAGATTCGCTCGTTCAGAGACGGTTACCTATTTGTTAGAACTTCCTGTCCAGAAGCGTAAATATTCTTTTTGAACAAAAAAAGGATATTAATCAATGCATGAATAAAATAATGAAGATGGAGGAAGAAAAAATTTAAAACACAATTCATCGGGTTGAAATACTCAAGAAAACACTTATTAGCAGCCATTTCAATTTCTGGCTTTCTTTTATTTTATTTTTGTATTTTTTTTTTAGTAAAATAATGTCTCTTGTTGCAATTTTGTTTAATCAATTTCAAAATCGCGAAATTGACCCTTCCTTGGCACAAAAGGCTATTTTCTACTTTACTTTGAAACAAATATTAGGCATATTAAATACCAGCTTGATGATTCGAGTGAAACAACAGACAATAGAAACATGGTTTCAAAAAGGAGAAAGAGTGAAAGAATGGAATGGGTACGGGAAGCAAAGGAAGTATGCGATGTGATTACTTGCGAAGCAAAATCCCACTTTACATTCACACTGTGGAGATATTATGTTCAATTTACAGATTTCTTGACAAAGGACAGCTCTATCGTCATGTCTTCAGTCTACTCGGCAGGAAAATTTCAATCAATGTCAGGGCCTTTGGGCTTGTTAGATTTTATATTTCAAAATAACTTGGAAAAAACGTTTAGTGAATCTTTGAAGCTTCTAAAACTGATATTAACAATTCCAATAATGTCCAAATAATAATGAGTCGATGTCCAGACAATGTAAACTAACAAAAATGAAACACTCTTAAAATTAAAACAAGGTGTCAGGAAAATAACACGTGTTACAACAAACTCAAAAATCTCATAGGAACGTTAGGTTAATGCAAAGAATTTGAAGAATTGGGCGGGTTAGGTACAATAGCATAGATATTAGGAAATCCTCTTCTCCATTATCAGAGTCTGGAGCTATCGTGACTTAACGAGATGCTAAGTTTGGAGTTGTCAGAAGGCTTCGTAAATACGTTTAATAAAATATATTCGTTTTCCAAACTGCCGTATTCACGAAGCTTTTTCTGGAGATTTGAGCTGGTGAAATTCTTAATGAAACTCTTAGCTGATGAATATATATATATACTACTTTTTCTTGAGGTGTTACGCGTGAAACATGAGACGGATGTTCGCTAAAATGTAAATCACTCTCGGGAAGTCATTTAACTTATTTAAATGCCAACAGAAAAGTCGTTGTCCGTTATATACTAAAAATAATAGACTATGGTACTTACGTTCTCTTGTATTTCACTCAAGGAAATATTGGACACTTCGTGATCATTCTTCAATTTCACAAACTTTTCCAGATTAGTTGTGTTTATATTTGTCACAGTCTTCATGAATTCCATGTAATGTGCTCTTTTCACCTTGCTAACTTTACCAAAGAGCCTTCAAAAAAACAGAACATATGTCATAAAACAGATGAAAAGTTAAGACTACTACTACTCTAGATGTATAAGATAATGTATATTCCAGTTTATCGTACTTACATCCAATAGTACATACACAAAAGAAAGAATATTATTTTCTATTGAACATTTGCTGATTTTCTACTTCAACTATTGCAAATATTTTTCTATTTCACATGTTAAAACCCAAACTGTAAATTCAGTAGTTTTATATTTTATTGCCTCAAATCCTGATGGAAATAAAACAAGAAATAAAAACTCTTATTTCTTGAAGAGTTTTATCATTGTAAGTGTTGTATCATTATGAGAGAGAAAGTTTTATGACGTAAGATACAATGCAAAGAAGTGATCCAAAATAGGAAGGCATGCTTTTATATTCGGATGACCTGAGCTCTAAAATTTCTCCTGGTTTACTATTCGAGGTTTTCCTTGAATGAAAGGAAATCTAATATCGATTTTGAAAATTTTCATAATTACAATAACTATTTCGCATTCTACAATATGTGTGAGAATCTAAGTTTTGTTTATTTACTGGCACAATTGAATCGTCAGTTTGAAGAAGGAATTAAACGGCAGAAATATGAAAGTCTTGTTTTAGTATCCAACGTTATTTAATGAATAGATAGAGAACGTCAGTTCGAAGTAAAAATATTGTTTATACAATACACCATTTATTTCTTCCATCTGACACTGTTAATCTATTCACTGAGAAACTTTTGGTGTCAAAAAGCGACTCTCGCATTTTTTGGTGTTTATTTCCTTCTTCCAACTGGCGATTCAATTGTTATTTACGTTAATCTGGCAACTCAGAATTTAGTACTTTTAGCAATTGACATAAGTAGGTAAACTTTACCATATTGGTTAGTCGCTAGTATTATCTGATATTGTAAACATTTTCTTTAATTTTCATTATTGAATTATATTATGAGCCTAACCTATTTATATCCATTAGAATAGGTGAAGGACTTATATTCTAAGTGAAAGAATAATATAGTACTCAAAATGATTATTTTGTACGTAACTGGGCAATGTATCAAAGTCCCACTTTATGTAATTCAGATCCCTCTTACAACTCAATTTTAGCCGTTTAAGATATTCATTATACTTATATTAATAGTCCATGACATAAAGAATCAAACTTTTATAAGTAAATAATACTAGTATATGACAAGTATAATGAATTAAGATCAAACTGTGATCTTATTGTTTCCAAAAAGTTTTTTTTAAAATACCATTATTTCAACTTTTTTGTACACAACCTTACATGCGAATAAAATAATGTCTTACATCATTTTCTTGCTGACACTTTTGAATATATTATTAACTTTGGAATATCGGTGGAGGTAAAGGATCCAGTAAGTAACTAAATGTGTAAGTAATAATGATGAAATAAATAAGCACTGTCTTTTTGGATACAGTAACTTACTTTTTGATGTATCGCTTCATGTTACGATCATCCACAACATTCTCAGGACATACAATAGAAGCTGGTATTGGCATGATCCACTCCAAGTAATTCCTCTCTATGGTTACAACTGTAGGGTTGTCTTGAAATTTCATCCAGCTTTCTATGATTAATATTATTGTGCACGATATACATCCAATGATGGTGATCATCCATAGTAACCTACAACAAGCATAATGTACCTAGAGCATGAGACGTTTGATGCTACTGAACACAACGAACCTTATGCCCAATTGTAGCGTATGTAAGTTTTAAAATAATAATATTACAGTAGTAGTAATAAAAGGCAAAACAAAATAAAACATGCAGATAAAGTGACACACAACAGTATTAAAATATCTATCAATATCATTGTTTCTCTTTCTTGCCGGCCTGAACCTTAGATGCCTAAAAATCATGAATAAAATTCATTCAAGTTCATTTATCTTTCTTAACTGATTTTACGAATCGCTCTTTCTTTATATAGAAGAGTTTTTGATTACTTTAGTACTCACTACCTGGCAGTAGAGAAAACTAACATTTCCAATTCTTGTCACAGATGTAGACACATTACACAATTTATACTCTAGATTCAAGCTGTAAATGTGATTGTGGAGGCTATAAATGCGTTGCATATTATTTAATTTTCTTTTATGATCGAGTGTGAAGATACGTACTGAAATTGCTGACATTTGATACGTTTATAGAAAGTACCAGGGCGACAGTAAATATGTTCATAATTCGTTTGTTTGGTGTGTCATTTTACTTTGATTGCTATTTCTATGGTAATAAGACTGAAATTCGTGCATCACAAGAGAATGGAGAAGCAATGTCAGTCAAATTTAACAAGGCTAACGTCTACGTTTCTTGAAAGTCCTATCTTCCCCATGTTAAAAAATTACTACGTACATCACTCAACTAGTTTTACACGTACAGAGATGTGGCGTTCCCTAGTCATAGAGCAAATATTTCTGCGTGCCATCTGCCTATTTATGTTTTTACAAAATAGCAATTTATGACTCAAATAATTACATTTCTGATAGCTATTTTTCTTTTCAGAAGGGGGCAAGTAAAAGGAGGAAACGGATGGGAGAAAAATATGAAGAAGAGTTAGTTGAAAAGAATAACGCAGGGAGGGCGTTTGACAGCCTTATATCCTTGACAAAGATGGAAGGAAATAAGGACATTCATTAGCAGTTTCGTGTAAACAAGGGAGGTAGAGCAGAGGGGACTGGAAGTTATTGTGTTAGACTCGACTGATTTTTTACGCTCAAAACCGGGACACCCCACACAACGAATGTCAATACGTATAGGTGTGTGTTGAGGTGTGAGGAGTAAATATTTCTTTATAATAACTTGTAGATACGTGTTCTGTTTCTTTATTATGCAATCTCGAAATGTTCTTTTTTTACGCTGAAGTTGTATTTAACTGTAATTAACTATTGGTACTAGTTAGGTGTAAGAGAAAACCTAACCTCGCTAGTGTGTAATTCAAAACAAAATGCGCAATATTAGCAATGAAAATTATAGACTACACTGAATTACTTTTCATCTCACTGCAACAAAACACGAAAACGGCTGGCACGCCGGGATATCTCCTCAAAACCGGGACTGTCTCTGCCAAACCGGTGTCTGGCTAGCCCAATTATGTAAAACTGGATTTTAGTTACAAGCGCAAATTTGGATCTATCGGGATACGAACCAATTAATGAATGTACATTGTACAATATTTATTTATTAGAAAATAAAAATGGAGAAGTTTCAAGGGATTTTTATATCGAAATCTTTTCCTTACACGACTATTTATAACTTTTTTCTTTTAGGCTCTAGCAGCAAGGCTGTAAAGCTTTATGCGCCCGCTCCGTCCGTCTGTCTGTCGCCAACTTTCAACTGAGAAACTACTAATACTAGAATCAAGGTGATTGTGGTGTCGTTGGAAAGTCTCCAAGAGACTAGCTCAAAACCGTACAGATTATACACATTGCAGAGGAGGATCCAGAAATAGGAGCGGTGCCAAATATAGGGGCAATTCATATATTTGGAACTAGTCGGGCAAGGAAGGTTTTTGAGGTGTCCTTGGAAATGTCATGGTAATACGAGTTCAAACACGTATCATTCATCTGGATAGCAGGAGCTGATCCCGAGTTTCGAATGGGAAGAAATTTCAACTTTCCAACTACTAGAGTTAGGAAGGTGATTGAGGTGTCGTTGGAAAGGTCTCGGCAAGACTACTTCAAACCTGTATCATTCATCCATATTTCAGGGGCGGATCCCGGGTTTCGAGGGGATTTTCAACTTTGGAATTACTAGTGCTAGGAAGGTGGTTGAGATGTCGTTGGAAAGGTCTCAGCAAGATGAGTTCAAACCTGTATCATTCATCCAGATTGTAGGGACGCAACTGATTGGGAAATGATCATGAAGACACAGCGTGGGGACAATATGGAGAAGAATTCGGTGTGAAAATACAACGTTGCGAACTCTTCATTGATACAGACCACCTGTTTCTCGCAGGGTCTCCAGATGGCATTGTGCTGAATGAAGACAATAGAGACCGGTATATCATAGAAATCAAGTGTCCTTATTTGACTAGAAATTGTCAGTATTTCGCAAGCTTGCGATGTCGTGCGAAATGTTCAGTTGAATCAGTAGTTGGAAGAAGGAAATAAACGCCAAAACGGCGGAAGTCATTTTTTAATGCCAAAAGTCTCTCAGTTGCTAGATTGACACTGACAGAGGCAAGAAAGAAATTGTTTATTGTATAAACATTTTTTACTTCAAACTGGCGTTGTGTATTTATTCAATAAGCAACCTTTTTCTCAAAAATAGAAGCTTTTCACCTTTCGCGTTTATTTCCTTCTTTCACGGGTATGTATATTCAATTATACAATAATATTGAAGAGAAAAAGCAAGAAGAAGAAATCAAACTTTCCGAAAAGAACCCCTATTAAGACCAAATACAGACACAATTACATTGCGTGAAAGTTGAATGGTCTGACTTAGTTGTTTATATCCAGAATTAAATTATTATCTTGAAGATAAGAAAAGACGAGGCTTTTATAATAAACATTCTGGATAAACTGTTTTCTTTTCATCGGGAATGCATTTTGCCTGAACTAGTAGACCCGTGATCCGGTTGTCAGAATAAGCCAATGAGAGAACCACAAAGTGGACTATTATCGAAGAAATTAGAAATAAGCAGATGGATAAGGACACTAAAACAAAAGGGAAATCTGCTTTGTGAAAAGAATAATATTTTGTGTGTGTAAATAAAAACATTGTGTTACAATATAATAAATATTTAGTTTTCCCTAATTCTGATAGTCGATTTATTCAATTTTAATACGACAATGGATTTGAATTTATTTAATGATCGTTAGGTATTTAAGGCCGGGATAAGATTGGGGAAAGGATGCGGGAAGATGTCAGCCAGGACCTAATGAGAAAGTACGATTCCGGCATTTGCCTGGTGAGACTGAGGATAATGAGGAAAGGAAAATACGGCAAAAGCTGACTGCAGTGAAACCGGTGATTTTGTAAGAAGTTTGTGTGAAATAAATGCGCAGCTTCTTGTCTACATGCAGAATGTCAGATCACTAAAGCGGAAAATAAGGGAATTCTACTGTAGTGTTTTAAGTTATAATTATTCACTAATTGGCACCACTGAAACGTGGACAACAAATGAGCATTACAATTCTGAAATTGTTCGATGACAGATATGTTGTTTATCGACAGAGGACAGCAACTGTGAAATAATAGGAAAAACAACGGGTGGGGATGTTCTTCTTGCCGCCCTTCGTAAACATAACCTACAAATAATTGCTGGTAGTGCTTCAGAATTTGAATTCATTCTTGCGAAGCTTGCTTCTAATGGTGTCACCATATACATTCCTCCCAAATCGAAAGAAAAATTATACGAAAATTTGTATCATAGTATAGAATGTCAATGCTCGTTTGGAAGTACTATTTTTCTCATGGGTGATTGGAACTTATCGGAAATAACAGGTACAGATTTTATTCTCACTCTCTACACAAAAGTCCCAAATGCTTTGGCACTTCAGCTCTTTATACAATTTAACTTCTTACAATAATGTAATAAATTCACATGGACGAACCTTAGACATAGTCTTCCCAAATTTATCAAGCATAGAAGTAAATAGAGAGAACTATCCTATTGTAAAAGAGGATGAATTTCACCCAGCCTAACTCATTACTCTCAAATATAATAGCGTAACCAATTCGAAATCTAAACGTAATTTAACGGATTATAGTTTCAGAAAAGTTAATTTTGATATATTGTACCATGAACTTCGTGCAGTAGACTGGCGCTGTCTTAAACACAAAATAGATGTAAATCAGGTAGTAGAATACTTTTATGCTGCTTTTACCATGTATTTGATAAAAGTGCCCTCCATAGAAAACCATCAATAATAAATTATTCGTTTTGGTTCACTAAAGGAATAGTTATCAACATAAAACTTAAAACCTATTATCGTAGAAATTATAAGAATTCAAATAATTAATATTATTTAGGTGATTGTAAGAGATTGCACAAAGAAACGAAAAAAGAAATTGCTATCTTTTGGAAAAGCAAATAGGCAGAATGCACGCAGAAATAATTTATCTATGACCAGAGACAAACCTCATCTTTCTACGTGTAAAACTACTTGTGTGATGTATGTAGTAATTTTATAACATGCGGAAGATAGGACTTTCAAGAAACGTAGACGTTAGCCTTAACATGATAATACTTGTAGAGACTATTGGCACTTTAAAACAGTAGAGAATAAAAGTAATAGCAGAAGTAATGTTGAAAGTAATACTAGTAGTAGAATTAGTAGTAAGAAATAAAATTAGAAATATTAGTAGTAGAAGTTGTAACAGTAAACAAGAACCGTGGTGGCTTAAACAATAAACTTTAATTATTCTGATTTATTAATTAGAAAAATATTCTTTGATCTGTATAATAACATATAGTAGATATCAAAGTCTGGAAGCACGTACCCACTACTTAAACGTTATGTTTTTAATCTTATAATATTGACAAATATTTATGTTAATAAAAAAAAATGCATAGACACAGTTTCTTAAATACAATGGATTTCCTTTCGTGGAAGGGTCAGTGCGTTAGATTACAGCACCATGCCTTGCAAATGCACACAAACCTCAAGGTAAATTGAATCTTAGAAACTGTCTAATTCAAGGTCAAGCTCGTTTGCTGTATCATACTATTGAAATGATCAGCTACCACCCAAACGCTTTTTCAGATTACATGTTCATGGCCATGTTTCACCAACTAGAGCTGACTACTCCTATTTCTGTAAACAGATGGAATAAAATTTGTCCATATTTGCATGAAATTTTATTTCATATTAATTCCAACTTAAAGTCCAACAAATATGGAATCAAGGAATCAAATATGGTCAATTTACAATTTGTAAATTTCTAGGCTAATATATATATATATATATATATATATATATATATATATATGGTGCTCAATTATGCATCAAAGATATCCTTAAAACGGAGATTATATTACCTTAATATGACTTTTCCCGTTATGTGGATAAAGTCAAACTGATGGTAGATCGTAATAGTGTATTCATTTTACCCTTTGACTAAGTACGGGATACATGTGTCCCGTGAAAAAATTCAAATATCGTTAGCTTTTTTTTTAACTCTGAAATACACACGCTGTTGTCCCAATGGTTAAGATGTGACCAGGACAGTCTTTTGTTTTCAAAACTATCTGCAGATGTCAAGAACTTCACAGAACAAACGAGGGAAACCTTTGTTTACCGTCAGTTGTTTATCAGAAGTCGTGCTCTACTGTTGTTGTGACAGAGAATGCTGATTGTTGAATGTTTATTGTGCTACTTTTTGTGAGAGGACTCTTTATTCCTTTGCTGAGCATATATTGGAAGACTGCAGTTCTAATTAGGTATGTAAAACTTTATAATAAAATTCATTTTTCCTTACTGGGTTACATGTGTCCCAATTGTCTTGCATGGTGGATTATATATATATAACCCCAATGGTACTGGAAAGATATTTTCAGTCAGCAAGCTACCACGGTTCTTTTATTTATTTATTTTTTCGGGGCTGCAAAATTGTCAGTAAGAGACGTTTGACTGACGAAGACATGGCAATGATTTTAAGAGAATCTGACTCGGATATGGATATTTCTTTAGATGGTTCTTCGGATGAAGAATACCGGCCTGAATATGAAAATTCTGATCTGAATGAGGATGCATATTCTTCACCAAGTTCACCTGCACATTGTAATGAGAGTACTGCTGATGTAAATACAGATGAAAGTTCTTCTTCCACAGCCTCTGGCACCAGAAATTCTGTCTTGTGGTTCATGCCGAACACAAGTTTCACGCCAAGACATACACACAAGGAGTCGTCTTACACATTTGTCATCCAATTGAGTAGATCATCAAACGAAATAGACTATTTCCTAAAGTCATTTCGTCGCAGTTTGATTATGTACATTAGCCAAATGGATTATGAGTTTTTCATTATGCTTGAATTATAAAAGATCAACAAATAAAACATTGTGTTGGCTATTTGTCCCTGTGTTTCCTTTTGTTAGCTAGAATACCATTGGGACAAATATATCCCCCTTGTAGAACCAGTGGGACATATATAGCCCAGCCCTGAGTTTCCTCTCTACACATATCCAGCCGTGAGTAACTTATTTGAGCCTAACACGTATGTCATAAATGTATATATACAACAATCTTTACATAGAAGAACAAAAATTGGTAGTCAAAGGGTTAAGCCAAAATCTTATGATTAGTGAAAAAAAAATCTTAAAAGCCTGAAACTTGGTATATACATAATTCTTGGCCACTCAAGTAACATACTAAAAGTCATCAATAATCAAACTTGTCCTACGGCCGCTATCTTCGAAATTGGCGTCCAAAATTAAGTTATTTTTAATTTTCGCGTTAACTAAACATCACATTGAAAAAAGTTTCAAATGAAGTTCGTTCAGCATAAAATTATGAATATTTTTAGTAATTATCTTTCTGCATTTGAGCAATTCGAAAGACACAAATTACATCAAACGAAAACCAGTTGTTGTTTGTTTTCTTTTTTTTTTTCAAAAAACCAAAATCTATAGATCAGTTTAAAAAAAGTCTTAAAAGCATAGAAAGAACTTATCCACACAAGTATCATACAAAATGTCTCCAAACATCCAAGTTGTGCTATGGCCGCTATCTTGGAAAATAGCAGCCAAAATTCATTTTGGCTTTAATTTTCGTGGTATGTTCAGCATAAAATTATGAAATTTGTGTATATATACTTTTATTTTTCGTTTGTTCAATCCCATTTCCCCACACTAATACTCTGTTCAAGTTTCTAACTGCAACATTTTCTTCTCAAAAACTGAGTACTTTCGTGGTGAAAAGGTGTTAAGAAATTAAATATCACCACAGGATACCATGATTTCAGAAACAGGAAACCCCGTAGAGTCAGATATTTTGGCTATCTGCAAAGAAGCAGAAGAAACTAGGACAGCCAAACTGTGGTTACAATATATGAAAACTGTTATTCCCATTATGGAGTTTATTAGAACTGAAAGGACAGGAGACTTTACACTCCATCCTCCATGTGAATACAGTAATCGGTATGTTGCATTTTTATCATGCTGCAGGCCATAACTTGTACGCAAAAGTTTTCATCTCTATGTCCAAAAACCTTTATAGATAAAAATGTATTAAACTGAGTATCTGGACAGTTACATGAAAGCATCAGTGTTCAGTAATATTAAATAACTATCAAACCTTTCGGTATTTTTTTCAAACAACTTAAAATTTAATTGAGGGCTATTGGCATTTTTTTTAAATATTTAATTTTTAATGTCTATATTTTGTGTACTGATGTTATCATTTATTTTATTTCGTCACAGAAAAATTGTATAATCACATTAGAAAAAGCTTTTGCTAACAGTTTGGGTTGTTTGGATTAATTTCTACCTTCATTGTTTTAAAAAATGCTCAATGAA
>JAGDQP010000332.1:159889-175159 GCA_022664845.1 Lepisma saccharinum
GTTTGGATTAATTTCTACCTTCATTGTTTTAAAAAATGCTCAATGAAAATAGAATTTTCTGGCAATCACTTTAGCTTGTGTGCCATTTTCTGGCTTCTCGGTCGATAACAAAAATGACCTTAATAACAAAGATTTGTTCTTTTATGCCGAACAAATTAATTTAATACATTGTTTAAAGTGCTGCATAGTTTTAATGAAAACCGGAAATAGGCGAATAGCAGCCGCCATTTTCCAAGATGACGCCTGTAGCAGAACTTCGATTTTTTGAAAATTTTCTAATGATACTTTCCATATACCAAATCCCATGCTTTTAAGAGTTTTTAAAACTGATTTAAAGACTTTTACTCCCGAAAAACAGTCACTTTTGTTTGATGTAACTTTGTGGCTTTAGGATTGGTCAAATGAGAAAAAAGGTAATTAAACAATATTCATAATTTTATGCTGAATAAACTTCATTTGAAACTTTTTTTGATATGATGCTTAGTTTCCGCGAAAAGTTTAAAACAACTTAATATTGCCGCCATTTTCCAAGATGGCGACCGTAACAAAAGTTTGATTTTAGGGGACTTTTAATATGTTACCTAGGTGGCGAAGTACTATATGTATACCAAGTTTCATGCTTTCAAGATTTTTTTTTTTACCTAATTTTCATAAAATGACTACACTATTACGTCCCGTGGTAAAACTGAGCCCTGCATTAAGGTCCGACCTCGACGCGGCCCGGCCAGATTCTTCATCGATCTGAGCCCGACCAAAAATCAAACGGGGTCAAACAGAAAAATTAAAATTGGGTTCGTAATCCCTTTTCTACCGCATTAAGTCAGGGCTACCCGATTTTCCGTCTGGTTCAAATCGAGCAGGAAAGCGTAGATGTTGAATCGGGCCGGGCCGAGATTGGGCACAAGTGCAGGGTTCTAAACCAAAATAACATGGAATACATTCCTTCAAAACATAGCAAATGTTTTACGAACTAATACCTACGCTTGATTTTAACATGCATTTGTGCATAGTATATTAAATCCTGAAAAGTGTTTCAAACGAATTCAACCAGTGCTGAAGTTGGAAAAAATATTTTAGGCGGAACCGTGCAATTATAAATTCATAAGTTAATAAAAAGGAATTTCATTTAATTCTACAGTAGCAAAACGGATAACCAATGTACCTTTCAACATGAAGGATGTGATTTAACAGCATCATACACACGTAACTAATAGAAAATTAAATACTTAAGAATGGTCGCTAAGGATGAATCATTATTTTAAAAAATAAATATATATTTAATATAAATTGTTATAACAAGAATACATGATCATGATGCTACTAACAGTTAATATTAAACTTACTGACAAAATATATTTCGAAAACACTTTTCAGATTATTGCGTTTGTACCCTACGTGCATTTATAACGGTACATTTTAAGATATATTTTAATTATGTCGGAACTCCATCCCGACGCATTCCTTCCCAACTTCAGCACTGAATTAAACTTTTAGAAGCGCTTTTTTATTTTTACAGACTTTTCTTTAGTTCACAATGGTTCGTCGTGTCCTCAAATTTTGCAACGTTAATTTAACTCATTTCCCGACGTCTGACCATGATGAAATTTTGCACAGTGACGTAAGTCGGGTAACAATACGATATTCCATTGTTACTTTCATATATTTCTATATTTTAGAAGTATATTTTAATTATGTTTTTTTAATATGGATTTATTTATCTTAAAATAAATACTAGTCTGTAATGGTCGTGCGTTTGGCTGGTTGCAGAACACTTTAGTATTTGGGTCACTTAACACTAGCGTGAGAAAAAGTATCCGAACATCGAAATAACTCGAAAAAAATAATAACAAAAGCTTTTTACAGACATACTTTTCTTAAACAATTCGTATTAGAAAGTAAAAATACTTTTGTTCATGACTGACTAAACAGAAAAATATGGGGCGCGCCAATTCAACAATTCATAAAGTGCCTGTATATGAGAGCGCGCCTCATGTTTTTCCTTTTAGTCGTGCATAAACATAACTTTTTTTTTTTACTTTTTAATAAGAATTGTTTGAGAAAGAAAGGTATGTCTTTAAAAAGTTTCTTTTATTATCTTTTTTCTCTCTTCATCAACATAGAAGTTACTTTACGCACATAGTTCTGAGAGAGACGCTAGATGGCAGCAAAATGCTATGAATTTTAATACTGAAAAATCTGTTTCATGAATAATACTTCTCTCATTTTCAATCAACTAAAATGTTCCTTAATATAAAGTAATGAATTCTGAAACAACTATGTTGTAAATAGGAAAAAACGTTCGTGATTTTAGAAAAAGAACATTAGCTCTGTTGTTTTTGTTGTTTTTTCTTAATATCGTATCTTTTAAAGTAAAAATTTGTAATATTGCTAACGGCTTTTTAAGTAAGAACTACTTTTATTTAAGTAATTAAGAAAAATTACAACATATATTAAACGTTAGATACTGTAAGAATACAAGTATTGTTTAGTATGCATGAGCAGAACACCTGCTGATAATAATCCGAGTTCCAGCAAAGTTTCAATAGCAACCAAGAAGTAAATGCAAACGAATCTGCTGTTTTTTGTGAAAGCAGGTCTTTAATACGTGTGAAAATCATTGTGGTACATTTATCAAATGCAATTGAATTGTCTAAACACTAAAGAATGAATCTATCTTCCTATAATTTATATAAATACTTAAAGGTCTAACATAATCCATTAAAAGTGCAGAAAATAGTTTTGTATGCGGCCTCATCACGCCTAAACCATTGAACCGATCCAAATCACTTTTCGTACATGAGTATATATAAGCAGAAACTAGATTCGTGTAACTTCAATTTGAATAATCAATGTTGTCAACCTTTCTAAAAATTGCCAAATCAACCTTGACAAACCCACGCATACCGCGTTTCTTCACCACAAATTTCACATGGCATGAGGTGTGATCGAACCAAAGACCCCAAACGCCAGAGGTGAACGCTTTACCACTGAACCACATCGGTCCACTTATTTATTACATGTATTAGTTACCCTGAATACGGTTTTATAGACAAATAATAACTTTAAACAAATTAAATTTAGAAGAAACTTCTGTATTTCGAACGAGATACTAGAGTCTCGCCTAGCCTCTTATCTTAAGACAACTTGCTAAATAAATAAGCACTAAATAGATTTCGAAGTCTTGTGGATTGATTTGACATGACAAGTCTTGATAGTGCACTCTGGAACGGAAGTCTTCTTTTGTAGATTGCTACTCCGCACCGATATAATAACCTTATAGTGAACTGAGGCATTTCTGAAAAATTCATTAGAGTTCATTAAGAAGATGCTTTAGTATACAAAATATGTCAGGTTCGATTCCATTTAGGACAGATCTTTTTATATAATATTGATTTACCTTACAGGGATAATTCAAACGATTTTGGTTGAGGGAATTTGATTTAAAATATGGAAATATTTAGTGATGATGCTTTAAGCAAATCGTTTATAATAACTGTTGTATATTACTCAATTTTAATTTCTATGTACGTACTACGAACAAGGAGCGAAATCAATTGATATAGGCGTTGCTAAAATTTCATCTGTAAGGAATAAAACACAAAATCGGAAAAAATAAATTATCTGCAGGCATGAAAAAGATACTGCCCTATAGTAACATACAAGATACTGATACTCCAAGAAAAAATATCTTGATACCGATACACGATACTTTATTTTTAAAAAGTAAGGAGTAAATGATACAAATACTCCTCAAACGTATCCCGATATTTCCCCGATAGTTGGCTTCCTTCACGAACGCCAGTGTAAAATATACATTGACACAAAATTACTGCATATAAAATTTCTATTAGTGATAGAACTAATTTAAACAAACCCAAACATTAGTTATGAAATCATGAATAATATAGTTCAGTTAGTTATCAAAGATAGATTAAACAAAGGCATACCTTGTTGTATACCGGAGTTTTGTTTATTTCGAACACAATGAATGATTACTGGATCTTTGAATTGAATTTCAGTAACAAACGATTTTCAAACATTCGTCTAGCACTGTCCTCTTCTCCAGTGAAAACCTCTTTTGCTACTCTGAACAGTCTAAACTCTGCTCGAAGCAGTCGTACATTGAATAACAGCATTGTAACGTTCTATATCACAGAAAAAAATTCTAAATGTTCAACACTTTTCCGGATATCTTTAAAAACTAAGTTAACGGATTTTCTTGTGACGCAGTTGGAGCAATATTGAAAAATCCGTCTTCTTCTGTTTCGAAAATGTTACATCATCTTTATCAATGTTGCCAGCACATACACCATTCACGGCGGGCATTTAGATTTATTTGGGCGTGTTCTTTTTCTTGGATGTTTCCCTCAACGACTGATCAGGAATTATCGTACAAAGAATCGCTTATACCGATAGCCGAAAACGCTTAAAAGTATCGAGTAGTTCGAAATACATATTTTTCCTGAAGGCCTGAGTATTTACCGAGATGACACTTATGAATTTAATACTATACATCACGATACTGCCAATGCCTGATTATCTGTATAAAGAAATAGAATATAAAAGTTTAGATAGTACAAAAAATATGTTCTACGATATCTCCTTACCTTTCCCAGATGGATTGTCCCTTATTTGCCAGATAGCGAAATCCATGTAAGGAAGTTTCATTCAAAGTGAAACTCATAAATTTCATTGCTGTGCGATATAGGTACAACTTCGTATACTTAGTTCAATTTGTCTACGTACATTTATTCCTCTTCGTCTATAAGTAAAAGAAATAAAATTAGAATCAAAATTCATTTGAAACTTTCACTTGCTTATTGTTTGCTTCACATGAAAGGTATTAAACAATGTTTTCTGCGCTGTCCTTAGAAAGAAACTCATAAAACCTAGCATAATTGATATGCGTGAGTAAATAATTGAATAAAACTGCTTTCTACATATTAGAAAGTTCCTAGTTGAATTTTAAAGAATATGTAAGTGCCAAAAGCCTTGACACTAGACGCAGAAAGAGTCTCTCTAAAAGAAATTGAACCTAGGCTCAAAACTCTCAGAAATATGCCCCAGAAGACGAACTTGGCACTTGGCACTTGGCACTTGGTCTCACTTTTGACACTTCCGGTTTTTGACGGTTACACCAATTTAATACACCCCTTCCGACTGCCGTAACCCAAGAATAGCCACTTCCGGTTTTCGAATTCAATACACACTTTCAACTGACTTAAACCAACTTTAGACACTTCCGGTTTCCGCCACCTCGTTCTCATACGCGTCTTATTTTTATCCCCACCCCTTTGTAAATAAAAAAAATTAACCTAACCTAAACATTCGTTCTCGTATACAGCTTATTTAATCTAACCTGAAGAGTAGCCACTCCGGGCTTCCATCACCTCATTTTCGTATACGGTTCATTTTTTTTTTTTTTTTTTATTTTATTTAACCTAACCTCAAGAGTTACCACTTCTGAATTACTTACAAGGGAGGGTCACAATAGTTGTCGCTGAGATCCACTCAGACATAGTGCACCTGATAGAGGATGGTGAGATATGGAGAATACCAAAATTTAAGGTACTATGGACAAGGGAGTCCGGAGCTAGGGGAGGGGGGCGAAACCTCGAAATTCACAGAAGTTTAATAAAGGATATATCCACAGTCTTTCAGAATAAAGGACGGGACTTTCGAGAGGTGATTTCTGACAACGAAACAAGCAAAAAAAAATGTCTTTTAAACATGGGTGAAATTTCGCTTACTTTCGGAGATACAGCGTTTCCAGCTTTGAGTCCAAAATCGACGCCTAGTAATGGGAGGAAATAAATAATTCTCAATAAGTCAGAAACGAGTCAGTTAATGAAAATTCCGTTTCTGAAAATTTGTTTCTAGGAACATGGTGGACATCAGGAGTGAAAACACAATGTCACCAGTTTGTCAGTGTTGTTAACTAGGCATAAAATTTAACTTTTTCAAATAGCAGTTTGTCGTGTTAATGGATATTTTACACCATCTAGTGATGATAAACAACATATTTAAAGCACAGACCACAGTGTTGCAAACTACGGATAAGACAGAGAGGTTGTCGCGATCTTATACAAACTACAGGGTAGTCTATCTGAAATCATCCAGCTTGGTTAATCGACCTCTTTCAAATAATAATAATTATATTCCTTATATTAGAATAGTTCAAAACTAGTATTCCTTTATTTCTATCCCAATCTATTAATTAATGGCCGCCATTTTTGCAGTAGTTTACAAAAAATGTAATATCTTCGTACGGGTTTATCACAGGACATTCAAACAGAAACCATTTTTTCCTTTAAATCCGGTTGATAATTTTAGTTCTCTGCATGATAAACCTGAAACGTAACTGAAGTAATCAAAATGGTATCTTAATGTGATTGTCAAAACAGAATAAATTCCTGTTTTGGAGATTGAATACCAGCGTTGATCTTTTGTACAGTATTACACATCAAATTCTATTGAATGTATGCAAAATATGAAGGCTGATATGTGGTTCTTTAATGTTTTTATGAATGTTTGAAAATCCAAAAATTCGTTTGTTATGCATATTGGATGCCCGATAGGTTTCCGATAGGTGTATATTTTCTCACATGTTGCACAGTTATATAAGGAGAACATATGGTAGAAATTTGACCCATGTTCAAAGAACTCTTTTACTTGTTTCGATGTCAGAAATCACCTCCCGAAAATTCCGTTCATTATTCCGAAATACTGTGGATATATCCTTAATTTAACTACTGTGAATTTCCTGGTTTCGCCCCCCTAGCTACGGCACCCCTTTTCCATCGCACCTTAAATTTTGGTATTCTCCATATCTCACCATCCTCTATCAGATGTATTATGTTTGATTATGATCTCAACGACAACATACTATGACCCTCCCTTGTTACTACGAGTTTAACATGGCATAGCTTACATATAGTTTATAGGCTTTAGCGATATTTGATATTTCAAAAATTAAACAAACCTTGTTATCACACAGACTTCATCACACGTACATACACACAGGTTTCAGGTAGAACTTTATCACGTGCTACTCACACAGGTTAAGAGCCCACCTCACGAACTCCCTCCCTTTTAAACATTTTTCTAAATATTTCAAAAACTAAGAATACTATCAAAAAAAGTGCACTAGAACTTATCGAACTTTTACGGGAAACAATTTTTGATATCTTATGACTGCCAAACGGTACAAGATATAAAAAAGTGTTTCCTCTAAAATTTGTTCAAAATTTAGCGCTTCCTTCAAATGGAGCAAAATCAACCCCGCTTTCTATTTAAAATTTGAATTCCCCACCACCACCACCATCACCCTCTCCCGCTAAAGATATTCCTACAACGCCACTGATTTCATGTGATTCCGAAAAATGCAGTTTGGTATATAAATTTTTGTTTCAAATAACTCGATGTGAAACAGGAGCCGAATGAGAACCACCCTGTGTATAGGATATAGTTAACTTTTTTTAATTTATGAACAAAAATCACTTAAACATTTGCATGTTAACTATCCATAAAAAATTGAATCATAAATGACATAACTAACTGCATAAATACACTATAAATAAAATGAGCGTTACACGTTTTAGGGGTGGGGGAAACAGCCCATCTAGGGCCGGGCTACGCAAAATAACTAACTACAAAATATATTTGTGCAAATTTTGCTTTTGTGTTTCTTTTAATTACTCCACAATGGCTCCTAGACCAAACTATCAGGCATCTTCCCTCAATCCACTATATTGTAACATTTCGGGTAGCCGTTAACTTGGATTCGAAATTCACAGTGTTTAACTTAAGGATAGAACTTAGCAAGCTCTGAAAACTTTAGATATGAAATTTCATAAAAATCAGATTATTTTAAATTTATAGACTTCCCAGCGCCGTCACCTTGGACCTTAGAACTCAATATAATTTACTTCTGAGTCCTACTCAACGCCTGCTGCATTTCTCTACAATGTGTTGGTTTTTACAAACTATATTTCAGACTGCGAAAATCATGCATATTGAAATTCAACTACAACCTGCAGAAAGTTCATACATTAAAATTACTATATTACTTTGGAGTCTATTTGAGTTGATCTTCTTGCTTAGCCAATTCGGCTCGTTGATAAAATGGTTTATAATATTCAGTACTGAATCGTCTTTCAGTAGCGTTCGTGAAATTAAGTTCTAACTTTATGCAATGATTCATTGCAAATTCGAATTAACAAGTATTTATGGAAAATATAATCATTTTAAAATGAATGAAAAGTATAATTTTTAGCTGTAGTTGGAGACAAACATACCTTAATACAAAGAATTTATAAACACAACAAAAATGACCAGAAACTGATTCAGACTGTTTAAGAAGTAAAGGTAATCAATATTAAATATATCTTTCTTTGTCATTGCGTTATACAATTAGATTAGGAAGTGATAATGATAACTAACAGTCTGGAAAATACAGTAATACTCGAAGTGTATTCAGAGTTGTTGACCAAGTGTCACTAATATTGTATGTATGTCCCTATGTTTTGGTGCACTACATTTAGGTTAAACAAACCTCGCAAACTTGTTTATGATACCTAGTAATATTTATAGCAAATTCTAGGCTCGTTACGAAATGAAAATAAGAAATATATATTGTTGTTATTGTGCGCTATTGTTAGTTCAATTAATCCTTTAAAAGAATGGTGTATATAAAACTACCGCATGCACGAGTATCAATCATGCATAATGAATGAGAAAAGAGGTATAACAAACACTTCTTGCTGATTTTTGGGAGGACAGAATAAATAAAACACTTTTGTAAATCTATCACATAATCAAGTTTTGCATCATAAAATGCCAGCACTGCCTGAAGCATGCTATATAGGAACAGGAGTGTATGTCGAAATCGACAATATCGAGGCCGCGTAAGAAAAAAATAATGTTAAAGATAAGGATATGAGCTTTCGAGGTTAAGGAGATATGGCAAATTATGTGCAGGTGTGCAAAATTTCATATTCGTAGCTTGAAGCATATTTGAGTTGTGGACCCCAGAGATCTGCGTATTTTAGGCACACTGATTCATTCATTCACTCACTCATCATATTGTTTAGGGCCTTCGCAATAAGTTAGAACATAAAATTTGGCATGAAGATGGAGAATGATAAGTAGGCAAAGGGAGAAATCTGACATTTTGAAAGTCACCACCTTTTATTCAAAATAGCCGCCAAATGCAAAATTTCAAAGAATACACAGTCTAAACGGCTGGAGCTAGATAAACGAAATTTGGTATGAAGGTACATCATAACTAGTAGGTTACGAAAATATTACAAAATGTCTTCAAAGACGCCATTATGGATCCATTTTGAACACGGTTTGAGATAGATATATGAAATTTGGCATAAAGGTGTATTATCAAGAGTAGTTTAGGAAATCATTACAACGTTTTGAAAAAGCCGCCATGTTGGATTTAAAATGGCCGCCCAAAAAACATTTTCCACACAGTTCGAGCTAGAGAGATGAAATTTGGTATGAAGGTGTACCATCACGAGTAGGTCGTGATAACATAAGAAAACTAAAAAGTCGCCATCTTTAATCCAAAATGGCCACCCAAAAACCCATTTCAAAACAACTGACTAGAGAAACAAAATTTGGTATGAAAGTGTACCATCACGAGTAGGTTACAATAAATGGGGCAAAACTCCCCCATGTAGGCGCAGCCCCCGGGGGTATAGATGCAGATTTGCAACATCGAGGCGCAGTCCCCGCGAGAGTCTGGTTACGATAAAGGGGCGCAGTCCCTAAAACTCCTATACCTATATAAAATGAATGTGACTTTGTTTGCGTTAGTATCACTCCAAAACTGCTCGACAGATTGGAATGATTTTTCGCACATAGCCAGATATTGGACTCGTGTGGGAATTATAATATCAGTCGCCATCTTGGATTCAAAATGGCAGCCCAGAAACATTGTCCACGCCGTTTGAGCTAAAGATACGAAATTTGTAATAAAGGTGTGTTATCAAGAGTAGTTTTAAAAAATAAAAAAAATGGAAAAAGTCGCAACATTGGAATCAAAATAGCCGCCTAGAACCATTTTCCACATCTTTTGACCCGCACCAACGGGCGGGTAAACGAGCAAAACTCCCTGTGGGGCGCAGACATCCGAGGAGAGTATAGAGATCAGATCTGTAGAATGGGGGCGCAGCCCCCGGAGAGTCTGGTTAGGATAAAGGAGGACTGCCCCCAAAACTCCCCAAGTTAAGGGGGCAGCCCGACACGGGGAAGCGACTATTGGTGACAGTCCCAATGACTGCTGCCAACATATTTTATTCACCCCGCACAAACGAGTTCGTTACCTTATAACAGCTCTGACAAACTACAAAAACCGACTTGACCACATCGTATGATAGAGGAGACCAATAAAAGTACTATTTTTGCAACACGCAGTTACATTCTGACATACATTCCCCACGAACTCTCTCAAAGCATGTGCCCAACAAAATGTGCTAATATACCATATATAAGAGGAATGTGTTAAGTTTTATTTCTATTTTTTTTTCAACCAGAATATATAAATATAATGAATTTATAGCAGGAAAAACACAGCATCACGCACTGACATCTTTTCGTCACGCACTGACAGCTGTGAATTATTAGATGATTTACTTGTAAGAATTGCTTTGTTTTGTATAGTACATTCTGATAGAAATAAACAATTCGGCTCAATTTCAAACTCTAGATAAGATCAGTGTGGTAATTGAAGTGTAAAGGTGGGAATTCCCAGACACCCTTTAAACACTTCTTCGGAACCTTATTGATTTTGTGCTTTCTAGGGGAGGGGGTTGTTAATAGCTTGATGAAGGATAGCAAAGCACTCCGTACATATTAAAATAAAATAAAATAAAATTGAAATAATCATAATATTAAAATTACTGAAAAGGTGTCTGAAGTCAGAAGACAGTACACAATATTTATAGCAGTGACTTATCAGTGTCATTGTTCAGTAACATGTCCAACTTCTTTGAACAGTCAAGGTCATCAAGATGTCTTACGTTCTGACCTATTAGATATCGTTGTTCATTACGTTGGAAATTAATGTAGTATGATCAATGGCTATTGGACAATTTAAAGTCATAAGGAGATAAAGAGAGAAGTGGTATGATTACGGTCAAAATTCGGGACAGGTATTACTGGAATCTAATCCACCCACCCACCCTATTCATTTTTCGTTGGTAGTTTGAGAGTGAACCCAAGAAAATGTTTTCATTCAGGCTATACATTTTAGCTTAAAACTTTCGCTTTATTCAAATCTACCTCGATTTTTTTTTAATGGCACCAATTTCAGAACTTTAAAATCAGTACTAACTCGTTTTTGCATGGCAAGTACAATGTCGGAATAATGGCATAAGCCTATAAACACGACTTTTTTGTTTTGAAATAAATTTCATCAAAATTCTTTAAATTAAAACAAGGAAACCGTTATCAACACATTTTTATAAAGACCAAATCAATGTTATTCTTAAAAGTTTTTACTCTGTTGTTTAATATTATATTTGAATAAACACCAGACTTCACAATTTCTGTCAAAGTTAACATCAGTGATAATAATTATTTATTAAAATACAATAATTTAAGTTTTAAGTTGTTATAACTAAGCTATTATTACTAATTAAGTTATTATAACTAAGTTAGTTCATCGCTTATTATTTATTTATTAAGAACACTAAGAAACACTTTAGTGAAACAAATGAAAATTTTACCTCAAATGTTCCTTTTAAATTAAATTATATTGCTGTATTATGAAATTCAGGACTTTTAATATGTTTTCGGGACACCGGGGCGCAATCTCAAAATTTGGGACGTATACCGTACGTATGATGGCATTGTTAGACTTTTAACAACTTACGTTTTAAATTTAAAAGGACAAGTAATAGTACTTCCATCAAAGGACGTGTTGCATGTCGAAGTTTGTCCAAACAAAATATTTTAACAAACAATAGATTATTTGTGTAGAAGATTCCATGTCGAAGAACGAGTTTTATGTAAACTTTCTTTCTGTGACAGTTATCAATCATGAACAACTGATGCTATGAAAAAATACTGTATGGTAAGCTTTTTTTTTTGTGGTTTTCTTTTTATCGATTATTTCAAAACTGATCCACAAAAGTCAGAATTCAACTTCCTGAATTACAAGACCAACAATCAAACTGTTGGTGACGACCTACAGAAATTCTTAAATTAAAGGTATTGTGAATTTTCCTGACACGAAGTGAAAGGGGATTCACGCTTACGGCTTTACAGATGACTAGTATTAGGGTGTACCGAGTATTAAAATATTGTCTATATAAGTGTTATTCATTAACGTCAATTGTTTTCCGTTAGACAGTTCAACGCAACATCTTTTCGGTCTTGAAAACATTTTTCACAAAATAAAATAAAATTTTGCTGTTAATTTCAGAAATGCCATCAGGTTTGTTCTTTCACGTAAGGTTTTGGCGCAAAATTTGTTTACAACTTCAAGCGTCATTACTTTTAAGCATTTAATATTTCTACGATGGACTAAATCGCAATAGTTACTTTGCAAAGTAGCTGAACTTAAACTACTTTTCAGTGCTGATTTTAAACATGGTCTTAGATTATTCTTATGACGTGAGCTTATTGAAAAGTGAACGTTGTAATTTTTGAAAATGCATAGAATTGACATTACTTCATTTCATGTTTCATTTTTGTATGTGGTGAATAAACAAAGTCAATAATAATGCCCGAAAAAAAACGACAAAATATCCTACTTTATTAATGAATAAAATCAGAGAACAGGTTTGTCCGCATCTCTTTACACGGTCGTGTGTCAAAGAAATGTCTAATAAGCAGGATGTAGTCTCCGAAATAAACTTTGTGATATTATAAATTAATGAGTGGTATATTTTTGTTTTTATATTTAAATTTAAAATTTTAATATCGTAACTTTAAACACATTTGTTTCATCTTTACATTTTTCTTTGAACATGGAACACAATAATTACATTTTAGCTATGTTGTTTGGTATGTTCTTTATATTTTGCTGAAGTATTTCTTGATCTTCGTTGATGTCACCCAGGTCTTGTTAAAAGAATTCAAGGACTCTGGAGAGACTGGCGCTTATATTGCAATTGCAACTTTTAAAAATATTTTAATAGGTTTTCTACCATTTTTTTTTCTGGTGAGCACCTTTTTGTGTTTTCTAGAAAGGTTTGAATAACAGATCTTAGTTACATACATTTCTATTTATCATTTGGGTTCACGGATTTTAAAACCCTTAAGTTTCCATAATTTTGCGGATTTAAGGATCTGCAAAAATGTTACTTCCGACGAAGTAACGCGTAACGCCCAAATGCTCAACAAGCCAAGAAGAACGGAAGCCAACTTCAAATGTGTTTTAAGTGGACTTAGTCAAGACCCCTTTTAAAATATATTTAAAATTGGCAGACAAATTGAGAGCAATAATGATATTTAGGAAAGCAGCCTAGATGCATAAGAGTATCTATCAATTGAATTAATCTATAGTTTCAAGATATTTGCTATTGAAGAGAAATGTGAAGGCCTGGGATATATTATCTTGCTTTACGGATCTTCAAAAACTTGGCTAAAAAAATAACCTTTAAACTAGGATTCAAACCATTTCAAAGATGTTAATAAATATTATTAGCTTTTCAAAATTTAAATATGTTTCTGGATTTATTCGGTATATTTTAAAACTGAAAGGAAGTGTGAATGGAAAGCCGTAAATCATTGGTTTAGAAGAACGTATATATTATGATTAGCTTATTCGTATTTTGCATATAATTTCGTTATATACATTTTCTACAGGTTATATTCAGAACTATCCAGATTCCGAAGAGAAAGGTGAGTTTAAAAAAACGTTATATAATGATACAATAACGTAAGTCATTCGTGTTTTTTATTTTGATGTTCTTATGAATTTGTTTTCTGGGTATATGATGCTGTATTTGTTGTTTCATAAATTAAAATGGATGTGGCAATAAACCTATGGAAATGTAGGAACAACATCCCAAGTAATCTCTGATTCAATGCATGCAGTGAAAAACATAAAAACATACACTAAATGTGTGAAAATGGAATAGAAGAGGGTATAAGGTCATTATGGAACAGAGGAGTTACGAAAAGTCTCAACAACTTCCCCACCTCAAAGTGCTTCAATTTCCACACTGGATAAGATGTCACTATAAAATATAATGCGTGCCTTAAATTTTTGTGTTCGAAACGTTTAAAATTTTAAGTCCATATTAGAGCGATTCCACAAATATGTCAAGCCCAGTAGTAAAAGGTCAAACGTACTGTGGGCATTTTGTAGATTAGTGCAATCAGTTCTTGGAAGGAATCCAGGGCCGCTAGTAATGGAGAGCAAATGGCGCACATGCCCCGAAGGGATTCTGTAAAGGATTTTCTTTGCGGGTATAAAGTCAAAATTTGGAGCGTATAAGTGGAGTTTTGCGCGGTTTCTTTCATGTTTGACCGTAAAGAAATTTAAAGTTAGGGGTGTGCTCCATAATTTATGGGGACATCTCCCCACACGCCCCAAGCTCCGGGCAGGGGGTGGCAAATGAAGATAATGAGAAGGCATTGTACTCTTTTGGCTCCCTCGAAGGGGCGCCAAAATCTGATATTGCTTCCCTTGCAAGAATACAAGCTGCAGCCCTGGATACACGATATGTGTTTACTAACACACACATATATATATAATACACAGCCATATTCAATCCACTACTGGATGAGGCCTCTCCTGGAGGGAGGAGGTAGTCTACTGCTCCCACGTTGACCAGACGTGTTGGGAGAGGAGAGCCGAAGCTCTCAACTGTGATCGCTACCTCTTTATTCAGGTAGCTCCCCAATTGACCTCAAGACGCTGGGTGGATGCCGCACAGGCAACACCATCTGGAGTACTGCAACGGTCACCCGTCCAAGCACTGACCAGACCCAGAGCTGCTTGACTTCGGTGATCTTACGGAAACCGGGCGTTGCCCATATATATATATAATAATAATAAATCACAGCCATATTCAATCCACTAGTGGATGAGGCCTCTCCCCGAAGGGAGGAGTTGGTCTACTGCTCCCACGCTGACCAGACGGGTTGGGAGAGGAGAGCCGAAGCTCTCACTGTGATCGCCACTGTCTTTTATGCACAGCAGCTCCCCAATTGTCCTCACGATGCTGGGTCAACACCGAAATATTTGAGCCCCCATCGGGAATCGAACCCGGGACCGCTCGCACTGAAGTCGAGCGCGCTACC
>JAGDQP010000333.1:0-42670 GCA_022664845.1 Lepisma saccharinum
TAACAAGCCGAAGCACAGGGAATGAAGGAATTAAAAACATAAGAATTAGGGATGAGGTCATAGAGAAAGTAAACAAATTTAAATACTTGGGAGCAACGTAACAAGCAAAAATGAGGTCACGGAAGAAATAAAAAGTCGCTTAGTATCGGGGAACGCATGTTTCTACTCAGTCCAAAAACTTCTAACATCGCGATTAATATCAAGGAAATTGAAATTAAAAATATACAGAACGGTTATTCTGCCGGTAATTCTTTACGGTTGCGAAAGTTGGAGTACGACCCTAACAGATGAACATAAATTGCGTGTATTTGAAAATAAGGTTTTGAGAAAGATATATGGGCCAAAACGGGACGAGATGACTGGAGAGTGGAGGAGACTGCATAATGAAGAACTCCACGGACTGTACGATTCACCAGATGTTGTAAAAATAATGAAATCGAGACGACTAAGGTGGGCAGGGCATGTAGCTCGGATGGGGGGAAAACGAAGATTATATTCAATCCTGGTTGGAAGGCCCGATGGAAAGAGGCCATTGGGAAGACCGAGACGTCGTTGGGAGGACAATATTAGAAGAGATCTTCGAGAAGTAGGTGTTCGTGATGAAAACTGGCTTGATACTGCCCAGGATAGAATCCAATGGCGAACGTTTGTTACTGCGGCGATGAACTTGCGAGTTCCATTAGCCATAGAGTTAGTTAGTTAGTTAGATATAGAATATGAGAAATAAGTAAATCAATTTTATTAAAGATAGATATACTTGCTTGGAACAACAAGGGTTCAAAACAACTTAGATACGCAAAAATCATTATCTATAATATGTAGAAACAAGTGTTAAAGTGTAGAGGTGGCAAATACACAAACTTTCTCAATCCAGTCGGTAATATCGCGCGCTAGAGATCGGTTCTGGGGAGGCGTGCGTGTTCAGCCTTGGTACTGTACTGCCATCCTGATTGAGATTTTCCATCGTTTTCTTCAGTTGCACCAGTCGAATGCTGTGATAGTATCTCAACTAAATATTCCCAGAAGAATTGTTGCCAATTGCTGTCATCTCCGAAACGTGATTGCCATTTCATTATGCCATAATTGCTACTTGTGCTCATAAAAGAAATCACGATATGTATGATTCAGAAAATATTTTCGGAAATATTTTTTCAAAATATTTCTTACATGGACATAGGAAATATTGTTTTTAAAAACATTTGGAAAGTATTCCGCGGCTTCTGGGTTAGTTGCATAAAGCTTCCATGTCTTTCATGCTATTCAGTTTTACAGAGAGACAGAGAGAGAGAGAGAGAATATAACAGTACATTCTCTCTGTGTTTAATTGAGTGACGTTTGAAAGCAAGTCTCCCGGCTTTTGACGAAACAATTTGGATTAACTAAAAAAAAAAAAAAATAGGCCACTGAGTTACTGTGATAACACAAGATTTGAAATCTGAGCAACATAATGACATTATGATTAGCTGATCCCTAATAATATCATGTTTACAATGAGTTCTTAATCATTGTATACTTTATCGTGATATTTCCCCTTGGTACTTTAAAATAACCTAATTCCATTTACAGTGATGGGGGCACCATCCGGTTTTACACACATTTGTCCTCTGCATTGCTTGAATAAAACTACCCGCATCGACGCAGTAGTTTTTGCATGATTTCTTTAGCCACCGAAAAAATGTCAATGCAGGCAGATTAAGTTGATATAAATACTATAAAGCTTGTTGTATTTCATTACAGTGTACTCAACGTCTGAAAGATGCTCCTACCATCCCACCAGAAAGAAGTTTAAACAGCAGTACATGTACTGTACATAATGTCGATGTGTGACGTCAGAGCAAAATGGCGTCCCGTTGCCTTGGTAACGCGGTCAGGCATACAAGCATCGCTCGCTAGAGCGAGCTGCTAGGTCGGGGTTGGCTGGGCTCGCAACACTTCCGTGCCACGATGGATAGGGCTGTCCAAAGCAACAGATGCGTCACAACTGATATACAATGAACAAGTTGATGCCGTTGTAATAAAAGAAAAACCTCTTTAAAGACATATTTTCTTAAACAATTCATACTAAAATGTAAAAAATAATTTTATTTATGCTTTTCTTTTTAGTTATGTATAAACAAAATTATTTTTTTACATTTTAGTACGAATTGCTTAAGAAAAGTATGTCTTTAAAAAGTTTTTAAAATTATTTTTGAGTTATTTCGGTTTTCGGATACTTTCTCTCAAGCTGATCTTTCACACCAGGCAAATACCTCTAACATGGACCCTGGCCGACGCCTTCCCGAATCCTTTCCCCTCCCATATCTCAGCCTGAGCCTCAGATTCCTAAAGGCCATCAATAAAATTCAAATTCAATCTAATGTTTTCTGACCTCAATCCTAAAGTGTTCTGCAATCAGTCAAACGACATATCGTTGCAGGCTAGTATTTATTTTAGGGTAAAGAAGTCCATATTGAAAAAGGATTAAAATATTCTTTAAAATATATAAACGTATATATACAATTCACAGCCACATTCAATCCACTACTGGGTGAGACCTCTCCTGGAGGGAGGAGTTGGTCTATTGCTCCCACGCCGACCAGACGTGTTGGGAGAGAGACCCGAAACCCTCAACTATGATCACCACTGTATTTTATTCACAGCAGCTCCACAATTAATTACATCATGATGCTGGGGGGGCTTCATTACAGACCCTCACGCCTTGGGAAAAATTCCTTGACAAAACCGGGAATCGAACCCAGGACCCACAGTCATTAGTCAGCGGCTATAACCACTAGACCAGTGGGGAGGTCATATATATTGTAGAGTAAATGGAAACTGGAAAAATATTGAACATTGAATATCATTCATGTGGAAATCTCATTGCTAATCAAACATTGGCGAAATCGGTATTCAAAATTCAGATCTTTTAAAAATGTTGTCTATGTTGAAAATTATCAATCGATCGATACATCGAAATACAGCACGGCCATAGCTGGAGTCTGCTGCTTAACCTTGTAACTGTCTCCCTGGTAATGGGAAAGTAGTGACACTTAAAGGTACCAATCCAGTATTTGCTTGGTATCCTTGAGCTGAAACCAGGGAAATCTCAATCAGTGCCCAATATGAGCAAGGTTTGAACCTGGCCCGTATCCCTATAGCTTATGTTGATGTAAATAGTAGGAATCCTTTCCATTAGACCGTGCGAGCTTAGTAAATGAAGCATAAGGAATCTGGAAGTTACCGTAAATGTGGTGTACGGAAATCCGTATGGCTTATCGAAATCGGAACTGGTTCACTGGAAGTAATTTTACTCTAAATCGGTATAAAGCTAATAACCACATTCTCTTTTGTAGCCATTTTCGTTTATATATAGTCTACATAAATTGAGGACATGGGTGGACGAACAACGAAGTCAAGAAGTTAAGTTTTGAGGAAATTACAATAAAAAAAAATGGAAGCCTTGGCAAATGAGCACACATTTATATCTGCTTTTATTATGAGCATATATGACTACAATAATATTTTCTTAAAGTTACTAAATAGTTATTTTCAGACTAAACCACATTTATGTAGAAAATACGTTTAATTGCAAACACGATGCGTAACTCCATCTCAAAAGTGTATTTTCAGACTTCAGTCGTTAGGTTCATCCATGTCCTCAATTGTGTGTTCTAGTTCATGTTTTAGTTTCTTTAGTTCTCTTTACCATTTTTTAGTGGACTTCCCTTATTTTTTATTCTCTTTAATTTTGCTTTGTCCGTTCATCTATCTATAACGCAGGTTAGCACCTCAGTCAAAGCAAATAGAGAAAAACTGACATTAGATTTGGGTTCATCTACCTCGACTTATCAAGCCGTTTCTCATCTGCTGACTGAAAGCGTCAGATTATTTCTTCATTTGCTTAGGTTTCTCTATTTAATTTCACTATATATGGACCTCAGTACGCTGTCATCAGATCCACCCTAATTTTATATAAACTTGTTTTACTGTTTTTTCTTTCTTTCAGTGATTCCTAAAATACAAAAGAGCTTAAATTAACACTGAAATGTGATTACACATGTAAAAAAAAAAAAAAAAAACTTTTACTTTTTAAAAACAATTCGTATTAGAATATATATTTTTGTTTATGTATGACTAAAAAGAAAGGCATGGGGCACGCTCTCATCACTTTATAAATTCTTGAATTGACGCGCCGCATGCTTTTCCTTTTCTTCATGCATAAACAAAATTTATTTTTACCTTTTAGTACGAATTAAGAAAAGTATGTCTTTTTTATTATTTATTTGTGTTATTTCAGTGTTCGGATATATTTTCTCAAACTAATGCTTTGTGACCCAAATCCTAAAGTGTTCTGCAACCTGTTAGACCCAATATCAATGCAGGCTAGTATTTATTTTAGGATAAAGAAGTCCACATTAAAAATATATTAAAATATGCTTTTAAAATGTATATAAATGTATAGAAATATATGAAGGTAATAATGGAATATTGTAATGTCACCCGATTTTCTTCACTGTGCAAAATGTCATCGTTGTATGACGTCGGGAAATGAGTTAAATTAACGTTGCAAGATTTGAGGACACCTCGAACCATTGTGAAATAAAGAAAAGAATGTAAAAAAGTTAGCTTCACCAAATCTAAGTTGGTCGGAAAGGAATGTGGGGGAGGATGTAGGCCTAAGGTTGTATCAGGTCAACAGCTTTGCAATCTCTCTTCAAAATACGAGTGTTATTAAAAAAAAAAGAATGCTTGTAATAACTACCATGACTTGGAAATTAATTGACCATTCAAGGAGTAAATTATAACCAACAAGTAAATCTAGTTCTTAACCGCACAATATGTTAAAGAAAAATGGTTCCTAGTAAAAATAGTTGAAACACATGAAATCAGGCAAGAAATTAATTATGGAATCTACAGGACTTTGACTACATTTTTACACTTAAGAATTTGCCAGCAACTCTTTCTCTGTGTGTGTGTGTGTTTTTTTTTTTTTTAAATAAAAACACATTTTATGGAGCCAAATACATGTTACCTAGCATAATATGCTTATAAAGGAATGAGATGGAAACTAATGATTATATTTTTTTCTTTGTAGGTGAGTCTCCAAAGAATAAAAACGATGGGAGAGAAGAAGGGAAATCCTTTCAATGTAGGTCCTAACTTTCTTTTATTCTTGTAAGTATGAGGAGTTTGGAATAGCAATGGCGTATACGCCGAACTCTTTCTTCCAGTAAGACGATTTTAAAAATTAGTTTATTTGTGAGTTTCATTTGAATAGAATTTTAATCCACTTAAGATACATAATTATATATTTACTGTAAACTAATCTTTGTTTTAAGCACAACTAACTCTGGCTATTATAATATTTTGTTGGAACTTTGACATAAAATTAAAACTTATAAAAAATGATGTCTTCATTTTTAAATAGTTTGTTGCTATATTTTAGGTCTCCAATGAACATTCAAGTCTTTGTGCCTATAACAAACTAAGATATTCATGCAACTGTCTCTCGGTATTTCAGCACTCCGAGATCATTCAGTATTGAAACTTTGATTTATATCGATATTTCGGTATAAACGTTATTGAAATTTCGACATTTGAAAAATTCCGATATTTTTTACAGCTTTCACGCCATGTACCTACGAACATAGTGAATTAGGGCAATTTACAAACCAAGACGTTGCATATTGTGTATAATATTTTGATTCAAATAGGGAAGAAAACTGTAATAGCGCAAACCCTAGGTCCGTAATTTCTAAAGTCCTAACAATTTGTTATCCGGCGCTCGTGCTTCAGGCGATAACGTCACGGGCTTTGGATCGGTAATGCGTAGGTAGGCGGGCTTGAACCCCGCGGCCGACCATCCTCAACTGAAGTTTTACAGGGTTTCCCTCAGTTTCAGGCGAATGCCGGGATTACACATTAAGTAAGGCCGTGGGTTATACCTTCCTCACCCTCTACATAACCCATCCCCACCTGAGCAAAAGATGACAAAAGGCCATAAATAAATTCAAATTCAACTGAATACTGTCAATTGATTATCGCATATCAAACACTGATTATTGTATCTCCACAATATATGTTTGCACACCGCATAGATTTACATTAAATGAAAATTTTGTAACTATTGGTCATTTCAATTCGGAGTGCAGATGTCCTTGGCACAAAACCATGCAGTCTTTTTTCGTTCATATCGTCATCTTGGAACCAGAAGGTACTATGTCCACTTTTGGTTGCAAAAAAGTGGACATAGTACCTTCTAGTTTCAAGGTGACAATTGACATAAAATGACATATTTCTTTCTTGTCTTGTTTACGGCCTTGCAAGCATTATAATTAAAACTCGATTGTATGTCAGTATGTCAGACTCTGTTTTTCTTCCTATATGCTGTTACTACCTGATATTGTTTTTATCAAAATAAAACTTCAAACATATTCCAATTAAGTGGTGCATTATAAAGTTTTGTTAGGCTCATACTTTCAGAGAGTTCGGGGAAATATACATCAAAGTGTAGGTGCGGGTTGCAAAAATGTCAGTGCGTGACGGCATCTTTAACAGTATATAATATAATATATAGTATTTTTAATATATACGTGCTATTTAATCGAGAATGTGATCCCCAATATATCTGCTAACATATCATAGGTCAAATTTGTATTTTTCAACTTCTCGGAGATATACGGCAGTTACAGTCGAAAACTATATTTTGAAAGTCAGTTTGTGACGCGTGGTATTGCTTCTTAATGATGTATATAAAATTTATTGTGATTCGAAAGTAAGTTTGAAATACTTTTTGTCCAATATTGGACTCTAACGCACCACATGAAAGTAATCACCAAATATTCTGTAGCGTACAGTACTTTTCGTAGCGCATTGAAATTCGCACACTTACTATAATGAGAACGTCTCACACTAACCACAGTACGTTCATGGTTTATACAAAATCTATTGTGATTAGAAAATGTTTAAAACACTTGACTCTAACGCATCGTATTAAAGCAATTTAGTTTTAACCGAATATTCTGAAGTGTATAGTACTTTCTATACGTGGAGCGTCACGCACTGACAAAGTTACGCAGTCGATTTTTATAATAATTGTTAGTGCGTAAGGAAGATTATTAAAAAACAAATCAATAGTTTATGTCAATATAGGAAGCAGGGAAGTTTAATATTCAGTTTTTAAAATTTAAATTCCTTCATTTCTTAGCTGAATAATTCACTGTTAAAATGAAGTGAAACTGTACCGATATCTATTTGTGTGTGTTTAAATAATCCCAAAAGATCATTACGCATTTGTACTATTGACTTTTTAAATTTCTTTATGTAAATATGCATCGTATACCTTTCACGAATGGATTGCACTAATTAAAATAAATCCACGGTATGTTACAATCCAAACGTGTTAAAGAGTGTTAATCCCTTAAAGTGTTAATTCTCTGCTCTAACAGTTCGTATTAACTTGAACTAAATATCAATAAGTGAATCGGCCAGCAAAATGAAATATTTTTGCATTATTTTCTTTAGTTTCAAAATGGTTCGTGGTGTCCTCAAATCTTGCAACGTTAACTTAACTCAATTTCCCGACGTCATACAATGATGAAAATTTGCACAGCGACGTAAGTCGGATGACAATACAATCTTCGATTGTTATACTTTCATATATTTATTAAAACCATATTTTAATATATATTTTTTAATATGAACTTCTATAAACTAAAATAAATAATAGCCTGCAACGATTTGACGTTCCACTGGTTACAGAACACTTTAGGATTTGGATCAGAAAACAGCTTGAGAAAAAGTATCACTCGAAGAAAAATATTAAAAAATAACTCAAAAAATAATTTTAAAAAGTTTATAAAGACATAGACCCTACTCTTTTTAAACAATTCGTACTAAAAAGTGAAAGATAATTTTGTTCATGCATGACTAAAAGGAAAAGCATGAGGCGCGCCAATTGAAGAATTTATATGTAAGTTTTTAAAGGGCTTTAATTTTTTTAATATTTTGAAACAGGCCTAAATACTAACTTTTCCAGTAAAACAAAAAGCAATGAGCAATGAGCAATGATCTTTTACCAATATTCTATGTTTAACAGATAATGTGACAAAGATTCAAGCAAAGAAAACGCTAAGTAAACGTACCTGTAAACCTGTTGAGTTGGTTCCTGAGAATGTACACATGATTTTACAGGTTTATCTCCAAGAATAAGAACTAACCTTGCATCAGAATGTACATTTCCCAAAAGACTTCTCAGCATCTTTTCTGTTAATTCAATATAAATAATCTTCGTATTCTAACAGCTTATCGCCTGATTTGGTGTCAACGAAATTCGTTGTGACATACTTTTCACAAAACATTAAATTAACTTGTAATTGAATATCGACAGTATTCAAAGGCACGAAAAGGGTGGCCTTATATCTGACTTAATCACTCACATTTACCAATTAAAATAAATAATTTGTTTTTTCTCTACCCTTCTTCTCGCTTCAAGCTATCAATTAAGACGTCAAAGGCCCACGTAATTACGGGAATTTTAATTTCTCAGCTAAAATAATGTCAAAATCTCAGATAGTTCATTTGATACACATTTACATGTATTATTGGGGCTGCTTTCCAAAATGTCATTATTGCTTGTCATTTGTCCAGTATATTAAAAAATATGAAAACTTTTTGAATATACACACGAAAACACACACTCGCACCGTAGGTGCGAAGGCTTCTAATTCTCTCGTACTGCATCATTTGTGGAAAGGGTTCTACGGAATTTTAGAGTCCTTGGGTATTCCCCCCAATGAATATTTTTAGATCAACCGCGCACTCACCCCCAGAAGACTACAGCTTCTACTCTACTGTGAACAAGTTAGAGCTACGATTATACTAATAATCACGAAGGATCTGGTCCCTTGATAGCATCTCAGACATACAAACATGATTTTTTCTTATAAAATAGATTGGGAACACTGATAACGGGCTTAGGGACGGAAACATCCACAATATTTTCCTATTGTGTCCACTAATGTTTGTCAAGTATGGTACGGAAACAGTACAGAATGTGGGGAAAAAATGAAAAATTGAATTTTAAAGTAAGTTGGCAACATTGACAAGTGGGGTCCTTGGGGACGGGGACGCCTACACTATTTTTCTATTGTGTCGAATAATGCTAATGTCAAATTTGGTGCAGATAGACCTAACGGAATGGAAGCAATTTAAAGAATTGTTTTTTTAAAGAATGGATTGGCAACACCTACCCACTGCAACAATTAAGACTGCTCTGGCGACTGAGCTTTTCTAGCCCTTTCCAACGACACATCAATTCATTTTTCTACACCTTGTGATTCATGAAATTTAATTTCTGAACACGGGCAGACGTACGGACGTTATTATAAGGTCCCTTTTTATAGATCTTCGCTATCAAGGGAATTAAAAGTGCACCTCTTCTCTTGTACACTTTAAGTGAGTCTACGTCTCATTCATTCTGTATATCTACATTGTGTGCACAGTAAGTTAGGACAAACTCCGCCAATGCACGCATTTTAATATCCAACTTCTACTCGTATATATAGCGGGAAACGTGATAGATTTACAGTGATCTTCTTAGACCCCTAGGTTAAAGCAAAAGTCTATGTCACCACGCGAATTCTATCTCCGGTCCCCATAATTCCCCGCTCTTTTCTATGCCACAAATGCAAAAGCGTGAAAAAAATATTCTCAATAGCGAAAAGCGGTTTAAAAGTATAGAAATGATTACACTCATTTAAAGTGTACGAGAAGTGCACTTTTTTACAGTGTATTGTAAAAATTGCTCTAAATGTTTCAGGGACTTTACAGCAAAATGTTTTTTCTGTCGACAGGGGAAGGAATAGGAAGGTAGTGCCCTGGCTTTCATTCGCGGTTAAATCGAAAAGAATTCGTCCAATGCAAATACGAAAAGCTACAAAACTCCCAGTCAGGATTGCTGATAAAAGTCAGACTGTCCATACAGTGTACAGAGCCGGTCTATACTGCAACTTCATCGCTAGGCGGCTTGGTGCGTCTTCTTCTTCTTGAAAATTTGAAAATATTTTAAAGCCTTTAGGTAACTTTGGCTCAGACTGTATGAATCATGATGCGAGACTTGGTGGAATGAAGTAGGTGGGAGAAAACGGGAGAACCCTGAGAAAATCCACGCACATGACACACTGTTAAAAAATTTTCCGAGACATTCCTAGAAAAAAAAGCTAGGCAACCATAGCTGCCTGGGCATTTCCAATAACTTGGCTAATTAAAAACAGCTACTATTTAGTTTTGAGGAATAGTGGAACCACGAGGGGGGGGGGGGATCATAAGAGCATCATGAGCGAGATTTGAACACGGGTTGACTAGTTGGAAATCTAGCTAGCGTCTTACCGACTGCACAAAATTTATTTACAGACATGAAAGTGACCAAATCGAAACAGTATTGAAGGTCAGACGTGCGTTGTCTGTACCCCTAAGATATAAACTAGGTTAATCCTACGACTTACTCCACATTTTAATCATTTCTGTATTTTTCAACTTGGGATCGGAATTCCCATTCACTGAGAATATTTCTAATTTATTTTCAAATGAGAAGTAGTCAAGATTGCGGCCGCAAATACTTGACCAGAATTACATTCACAGCTACGATAAGAAGCAGTTTTCTCACTCTTCGCATGTGTAGAACTGAAAACAGAATCCATCCACCTCAGCATACGAAAAATCTCTGCTATTTTCCTTGATTTCAACGAAACAACATGAAATGTTAAAATTTGTGTAGAGTTTTACTGAGAGTTCCTACCAAAGCGTACACAATTTTTAACGGGCATAAGCTTCGAACCGGCGACTTCAAGCACCAGAAATGAGCGTTCTACCACCGAGCCACCTTCTTAAGTAATAATAATAATAATAGTAATAACAAACAAACAAATTGAGAATAATTCGTTTGTGTAGTATTGTTCAAACTATCTTTTATACAATGCTATAATGTTGTTTTGAAAGCAATACTTTTCCTGTTCCCGTAGTCAATATCGCTAATTCGAAATACATAGAGATCACACTAAATCTTCACGTCCATAACCAGTATCACTTTATCGTGTAATAAGCAAGACGTCGTTTATTTCTTGTCAGTGGCAGGGTTACTGGTTCCAATCTCATGCAAAATAGTAAATTCCCGTTAAAATTTACCGTTTTGTGTTCCGTGTCCTCATTATTATATTGCATAATAGAACCAACAGTATACCAAAGACTTTGCAAGTGTCTGCATGCTATGTTTTATGCTTAACATATGCTAACCTCTTTTATGATTTATTCTATGGTTCTTGCTCTGATGTATACACTCGTCTGACTTTATGCTCATATACCATATTTGAATAACGCTCGAAGCGTTGCAAAACGAAAATTATATTTAAGTTTAGGACTTGGAACCAAAGTTTTTTTTAGGATTTTTTTTCGGGGGAGGGGTAAATATTCGGTATGGTATTTTCGGTCTATGCAAGGGGTATGAAGAATAAAGGTAATTATATATGTTATTGTTAACTTAATCCACATATGTTATTGATAAAATCATAACTTTTCAGGTATTTTTTTTTATTGAAGAGGTAATTATGCACGTTACTTACATTTGTTGAGCTGTTTCAGGAAAGATGTGGATGCATAAGTTGTTAAATAATTGTACACGAAGTGTAAGAATTTATTTTTCGAGCTATGAGTGTAGGACGGAAGGGTAAAGGTGCGAACCAACGAGCTAGGAGCAATCAGCAAAGTGCTTACCTTGTAATTGGGAGGATCTAAATTCGATTCCTGGTGTTGGCCATCCTGACTGAGGTTTCCCTTGGTCATACCAGGCAAATATTGAGATGTTAACTTAAATACGGCCAGGGCTGAATCCTTCAAAAATCCCCGTGTTGTTATTGTAGACTGGGTGTAAGTGGACTGTATGGATATTGTTAAATTAATCCTAGCATTGCCAAGATAATAAGTGTGGTGTGAAGGTGCCTTCGTGCATACTATTCTGTACTAAGGTGCTTTTCATCTTACTCGTTGTTTTTTTTTAATAAAAATAAGTAAAAGAAATATGTCATAGTTACTAACATAAATAAAAAAAAAATGTAGATATAGTTCGCAACACTGTACTTAGAAACATCGTAATCAAATAGAAGAAAACTATGTAATGTCTTACAGACACCTAAAGTTCATATCAGAGAGTATAAAATAGTTTCCGTGAGAAATAATGACATTTTACTTGTGGGCCTTACAGCGACCCCAAAATACCTTGGTAATGAATGCTAGGGTAATAAATAAAAATAGAATAAAATTGCCAGGCGGGCCCAAAATTGGTACTGCCGGCAACAGTGTTTGAATTTCTTCAGAATATATTCTGATCACACTTCTATTCATTCATCAGGCTCGGTGATGATTACATTATTCTGTGAAAAGAATTTCGTAGCTTCTTGTACCGAGACAAACCATCGTGGACGCCCCTTATCGTGAATTATTGCTTTCAAATTTAAATAGCATATGAAAAGTTGGTACTTTGCCATAAGAGTTTGCATCTACCAAATCGCATTAGTGATTATATTCTCATATAACAAGACTTGTCATCCTGTAATTTATTGTGGAATAAATCTTATAAGTTACAACACTTATCGGGAAGCTTATGCGACCGCGCCACACAGTCTGATGATTACTCCTATTATTCATTTGTTCCATCTGTCAATAGAACAGCTGATTGCAGGAACAGTCAGCGTGGACAGCCCTGAAGAGTCAACTCCGCGGTCCGCTAGTGAGCGCCACAGTCGACTGAAGGTGAGTCACTCACTGCAGCATTAGACTAGGGGACAGTGGTAGTCGAGCGAATGGAGATGTGGAAGGAAAGTGTGTTGTTGAGCTAAAAGTTTTATAAGCTGGACTTTTTATTCTGCAAGAAAATCAACAGTCATGTAGTTGTTTGGTAACGAAATATCTTGTGCTAAACTGACATCCTGAAATTAACTATGGCAATATCACTAGCTGCGTGTATGTTAAAATGAATTTTCGGAACTGCGGAGGTTCCGAGGTGTTGTCAGTGGCGGGTGGTTGTGTCCATTGCCTGGTGCCGATATGTTGACGGCGTTGACAAAGTGGTGCTATTTAAACAACTGTGTATCCTGTTGTTGAAAGAGGAAGCAAAAATTATTTAGTGCAGTGTGTTGCGGAGTTTATTCTATTCATTTTCTGTTCGGCTCTACGTCGTCAGGCACGAGTGACACGTAGTCAACAAGGAAGATGAGCCAAGGATATTACGTGCCGTGCTCTGCACCGTTTGTCTGTTTTGTGAGTATTTTGTCCATTATGTTCCTTTCACTAGTTTACTACTGCTTATTTATAAATTGAGAAATACTGTTTATATTTTAATACGTATATAAATTACAGATTTACGACATATTTTTGTTTAATGAACATGTTCCTTTGGGTAGCATTTATTCGGTTGCTTATCAAATATTAATAATGTTCCCAAACCCATATTCAGTTCCAAATATGAACGGGTTGGGCAAGAAATACAGTACCTCGTTAAATCGTAGTTTCCGCCAGTGTAGAAGTGATGATTAAAATTCTAGGTATAAATGTTACCACTATTTCAGAAAATAAAATATTTTCGAGCGTGTATTTGGCATGTACACTACGAATTAGGATCTCATGGCTATTTTATTGCTGGATACAGTATTGTTAATACAATGTGTTTTGGGAACTGGTGAAATGCTGTTAATCTGAAATAAAGAAAACTCGAACCTCGAATAGATGTAAATAAATATTGAGGTAGTTTGCCGTACATTCTGATTTGTTGAATGATTTATAATAATTGTGATATTCGCCAATCGATTCTTGGGATAATTTAACGATTATCGTTTTGTGTATTTAATTTTTAACTCATTCCGATGTTCGTTAGCCGAGTTATTACATTTTATTATACACATTGTGGTGTGTTCCATCTTAATGCAGGAAGTGCCAGGAAAAATGTACCGGTCGTCATACGTTTTGGTAATTATTTTTGTATGATCTCTGTTAATTGTAAGAGATTCTTGATTGATAATTTATAATTACTGAATAATAATTGATTATTGATAATTACTGAATGTCAAAAAGTGGTGGCTGAGTGGTACAGCGCCCGCCCACCTTTTTTGCACGGATCTTTGTTCGATCTCGGCTCGTGCCTTGTGTGTTTTTTTTTATGGATAAACACTGCATGTGTGTGTTTTCCCGTTCCACTTCATTACATCTATTCGGCCTGATCCAAAGTTGCCTAAAGGCCTTAAAAATAAAATTCAGTTAAAGAGGTTGTGCTGCATAGGTGTTTATTTTTTGGTCGAACTTCCCTCGCCTTCACGTTTGATGTTCGAGACCATAAGTAAATTAAAACAAGATAGTACGGTTATTGATTTCTCCGTATAATTGAAGACTAGGTAAATAAGGCATTAAGTGCCATTTTCCTCTTTACGAGAAAAACTAGTTTTTTAAATTTTATTTCCATATAAAACAACAGATCTGACCATTTATAGACACGGAATAGAAGGACCAAGCAACGTATTTGGACTTTGATTCTTATATAATGTGATCTAACAACACATTTTGTCATTCCTGTAAAAACGTAAATTTTACAAAATTTGCACTTAGACCCTAATTTGTTTAGTCTTCAATTGTATGGACTAGTTATAAAAAAATAAAATAAAAACATTGTGAATTCGCATTAGACCATACTTCTGTTTTTTCTTGTGCATTTCAACAATTTAAAAACAGTGTTCATATTAATAAATTCACATATTACTCTTGATATCGTATCAGATCTGGGGGAAGTCAAAGGTGCCAAAAGGTCATATAAATTGAAATCCGTGGGGAACCGAATTCTGACTGGGGTCCGCCATGTGAAGAGTGGTCAATAATAATGTAGTAAATTATTATGGTAATCGGATTAAGATTTAGGAAATATATTGTACTATATAAAAGTACTTTTGCCATACGTAACGTTTAACTAGGCATGTAAGGGTGTCACGAAGTAGGCCTATTTGTAGCATATATTAATGTCCGCGGTGAATGAATGGTTTCATTTGTTGCCTAATAATCAAGGGGTCCTGGTTCCGCATTCGATTCCCCGTGGGGTAGGACTACTTCAGTAACTACTTGCAAGAAGCCCCTTATTGGGATGTTCGCTCTGGTTGGTGGAACTGCAATGTTTAGAGGGGCGCTGCAGTTCCCTCCTCTCCGAAATAAGGCAAGTGTTTAAAATTTGAGCTTATGGTAAGTGCTATTGTGATTTGGAATATAATGACATATAGAACTAACTAACTATGGCTCACGGAATTCGCAAGTTCATCGCCGCATTAACAATCGTTCGCCATTGGATTCTATCATGGGCAACATCAAGCCAGTTTCATCTTGAACACCTAGGCCCTCGCAATGGCATACATTCAGAGAATTCCATTATTGCATTTCTGTGTGAAACAGTAAATGATCTAGTTATAATTTGATTGTGTATATAAATACAAACTAGGCGTACTCACTCTCCTTCTGAGCGCCAGCACCTGTATATGTATGAACTAGGAAAGTATTGTTTCGCGTATTTTTTTACTTTCGTAGCATAATTAACTTTACTGTGCAATTGTACATGTAATAACACGACACCGTATATTGGTCCGCAGTGGCTCACCTCTGGCGTTTGGGTCTTCAGTTCGAACCCTGCTCCTGCCATGTGGGCTTTGTGGTGGACAAACACCATGTGCGTGGGTTTATCGGGGTTCTCCCGTTTCCTCCAGGGGCTGCGGTGGCTCAATTGGTAGAGCGCTCACCTCTGGCTCTAAGGGTCGTCGGATCGATCTCTGCTCATGCCATGTGGGCGTTGTGGTGGACAAACACCGCGTGCATGGGTTTTCTCGGAGTTCTTCCGTTTTCTCCCACTTTCTTCATTCCATCAATTCGTATCCGTCCGGTCTGAGCCAGAGTTGTCTAAAATCCTTCGTAATTCGCACGAAAACAGCGTTTTTCCTATTAAAAGAATATTCTCAAATCTGAAGCTTGAAAGCGAATGAATACTTCCTTCTTTTGAGTATTTCTCTTTCGTATCTGTGCTTTAAAGTAAAGAAGTTTTGTTAGCTTTCGGCAGTTTCTTCGAACTGCGCTCGAAATTGTTGAAGACCCTAGTGTTTGTATCAATGATGTAACGAGTGCAAGTCTCGCTTCAATCACACAACCGTAATTGTCACAACTTCCGAGTTGATCTAAATCAATTGTATGACCTCTGCTGCTATGGAAGGCAAATTCAGACGTATCCAAGCAATAATGGCGAAGATCTATAAACGCACCGTTTTCCCATTCTCTGAATCTTTGTTTATAGATTCCATTAAAAAAAAAAAAAAATCCAGAATGTATTTGGTCAAATTTTTGTTAAAGTAATATTTTCTCCGCATCTGCTAAAAGTACTAATATTCTCAGAAAGAAACATAAATCCTTAAACACTGTAAAAAATGTTAGATGCTGCGTTACAAAGCTGTGCTAAGGTTCAAAAAATCTTGAGCGCCATTGTAGCTGTATTAGAATAGAGAACAGTCAAATTGTGAAGTGAATCCTCAACAAAAGTGAACTACAATGTATCTGCAGCATTGATTTTTTAAAACAGATTTGTTCATTATGAGTAAAATTATGTCTAACCTGTGACATAGCGGAATAAGTAAAACATAAAAATATGGAATTGGTGAATTCGATTGCAATTAAGATCATTTTGGAAGGGATGAAATTAGAATCACAAATAACAAACTACAATTTACATAGAAGTAAAGCAAATCGCATAAGATTTAAACATTGAGGAAATCGATCCTAGCTTCTGAGGTATCCAGAAAATATGTATCCGATCCCACTTACAACTAGATTTCGTCAGTTTTGAGTGAAACTGAAGGAATCGTTCAGACAGTGCAGTTGAGATCAAATCAAGAAACTTTATCAGAAGAGTTGCTATAATTATATTGTCTACACGTGCTTATAAACTAAAACTGTAGTGTATGATCATAGACAGGGTAGAGAGGTGATTATTTGTTTAGACAATGTTAAGAAGGGAGTTGGGAGACGAAGGGCAACAACTTAATACTGTGTATAAATAGAAACGAACTGAAAAATGGCCGCAGATCTGGACTTCCCATACTATTGTTTTTTTTTTTTTTTCTTCTATAATACAACATTATCAAGGAATATCATTCTTAATTCTCAAATCAATACAACAAATTTAGTTGTGAGGTTCCGGAAGATTTTACTGTTAGCATGTGTGCTAACATTGTCGAAGGTATCTATCAGCAAACGAATTAAGCAAATAAATAGCTAGTAGAAAATATTTTATAAGCGAAAACAATAAAAAGGCCTATATCTTGTTTAAAGAGCATGTCAACGGCTCTTAAGAATTTGGACATGAATTTATTTTCGGTGTTGAATCTTTTGAAATAGTGCTGTTTTAGTTTATGAATGTGCTTTCCATATATTCTGTTCAGCTAGAGAAGGATGAAGCAAACAGCAAGATCAACTCACTGCCAAACATCCTGGTATTTGAGGTTGCTTTTGGAGTCTGCGTCAGGATTGAAAAGGAATCACGATTCACACACAAAAAAAGTTGATTTTTTTTTTTTAAGAATTTAAATGACTTGTGGTACTGAAACTAAAGTAAAATTTACAAATATGTAGCTAGGAAGGGGTGTCACGTCAATTCGACAATAAATTTATCGACAGGACACTCACCTACGACGAATTATCTGAGTGAAGAATCAGTGACAGGAAACTCATCGAGATAAACTCAACAATGGCAAATTCATGGGTTTCTACAGTAAACTCATGGTTTCCAACTTATCAAAACGTCATAATTCTAAATAATAAACCGCGTTTCGCTAAGTTTCATGTCTCTGTATTCCGAAAGAAACTGAGTTCTTTCACCATCTCAAAAATGTCCAGTTTTAAAATCAATAATGGCACGGCTAAATTGTGAAAAATCATCCTTTCTTCGTGAAATTTCATTTCGGAAGCTCAGAGTCGCGGTGAATTGGATTCTAATATTGAATTCCGCAATTAGATCGCCGGTGACAGAAAGACTTAATTTTCAAAAATTCATCCGATTTTCCTGAAAATCCGTATCTTGAGCTTCCAAATGGAACTAGGTTTGTTGCTGAAATAAAACCCTTGAATTCCGAAACCAAGGATGATAATTTTGATGTAATGCGGTTGGGCAAGATAAAATTAATTGTACTACTTCCATCCTGATAAAACTGTTTGTTTTTATTTAATCTTTAAAAGATCAATTTTCTGAACCGTATCTACGGGGTTTCAAGGGACGCTGAGTGCGTTCCGATGATAAAAATGTTTAATTAAAAATCCAAGATTGCGATAGCCCGAACTGCCATGATTCAAAAAAATATATATCTGATCCGAAGATTGAAAGGACGCAAAGACCGATGATTCCGAGGTGAAAAGTGATGAATTTTGAAATCCAAGATGGCGGCAACCCGGTAATGTTTAAAACACATGATCTTATCATTCATTAATTTGCTGTAACTGTTAGTGATTTCAGCGTGAATCAATTTGGTGTCGATGAATTGTGCTTTCAATGAGAACGAGAAACTGATTTGGACATTGACCGCGCAGAGATTCTATATTGAGGAATGCAATGTGAGGGGGAGGGGAAGAGGATTTGTATTGGCGATGAGTTGCTCGTCGATGAAATGACGTGTAACCCTCGGGAAGATAGTCATGGAAAACAGGCAATTACAACAACTTTGAACAGGAAGAAGAATATTCAATGACAGTATTCGGGATGACAATTTGGGAACATCCTGTTGAGAGTATTCCATAAAATATAAGAGCGATTTTGGGGGCGCGGTGGTTGTGGTAAAGGTCTCATCACCTCTGGTTCGATCCCGACTTGGCTTTGGGGGGGGGGGGATAAAAACTGTCCTTCCTTCCACCAATTCTCCCATCTGCGCCAGAGTTGCCTAAATTGCATAGAACGTTATGTAATTAATGAGAGATGTTTAATACAGTCAAATCAATAGTGGATATTTGTATTTTCATTCTTCAGCACACACATAGCTAAGCTTTATACTTTCATTAAGTATAAATTGCCCCTGAGCAGTGTATAACGGAATTAAAAAGTTCTATAGTTCGTCAATATGTTTTACTCTGTCTCCGTGGCTGGAAGGCTTTTGCGAGAAATTGGTTACGCTTTAACGTACTTCTGGCACCTGAAGAGTATGTATAAGAATTTCACTTTCATTTTCCTTATCTGACATGTAAAAGCAGGAGATTTTTATGACATATGCAATTGTAATGTGTGTTAAATAGTTGAATATGACATTTTATTCTATTTTAATGCCTGATTTCACTTCTCTGTATACATCTATGTGTGAAATCGTCATTGTTTCCCTTTGGTTGATTGAGTTTTATGAACGCTATAGTAGTGGTCGTGCTTCTAAGGAATTTTTTAGAAAGTTATTATTGTCTATAGCAGTGGACAAGCTATGTAGATTGCAGATCTTCCGAAACAATTTTGACAATATCTGGCGTGAAGTGTTCTGTTAAAACGAAAAGTTTATACTCCAGTAATAATCTGTGTCACTTTCTGAGTGCTGTACTGTAGTTCATTTTCACCAGAGATTTTCGTGTCATGCGCCTTTGCCCCAAGAGCACTTTGTCCAAATCTTCTTGTCTTGTCCTTAAGGTGACATTCATTATGCAGGTTCAACCTCCGTAGTAAATGATGAGAGTCATTCATTAGGCTTATGACTGGAAACTTAGTTGCTTCCCAGGAGAACCGTAATGCCTTCCTTGTACCAGTTGTATCTGGGTCGATGGTTTTAAGCATGCACAATAAATTAAGACACTGACAATAAAGAGGCTGCTCTTGCTAATATTACTTCCGACGAACAGGGCTATTGTTCATGACGTTCCTTCCGTATATTTATGTATTTCCCAGGTGGTTATTGTACAAGATGCAATTGTTTTTGCCATAAGTACGATTAGAAGTCTGATGCCTTACGTATTCTTATGAATTGTAAAAATTCTGACTCATGCGTTCTTTCAAGTAATTTCATTGTTGGATTAAATCCTTTTGCTAAGATTCCATTAAAAAAAAAAAGAAAGAAACTTATTACAAATGTGATTTGTGCTGTTTCCTGGTGCCTGAGTGCGTTACTCTACTATTATGGATAATTAGCAAAAATGTCCATTATTATTCCACCAGCCACGCAAGTATCGTGACTCAAGATTCATGGTTTTATCACAAAAGGTATTTATGTAAATTGTGTGTAATATCATTATACCAAGCTTTCTGATTTAAAAAAAAAGAGCATAGAGGACACATTTTCGTTCAAATCCAAACTCTTCTGCTTTTTGTTATGTCTCTACTCTGTTAGTTAATGGACAACTGTTCACATACATTCTATTAATTACAAAAAGCTTTATATATTTACCCGTATCGTTCTTATATCTCAGTTTATTAGCATGGTGTTACAGGGTATAATGTAGGAATTGTCATTTACAAGTTGCAGAGTACAGTAATAAAATTACAGTATTAGATACATTGTATACATTTAAAATCGTGATCCTACAGGTACATTGCTGGGGTGTATACTCATCTATGATCATAGTTTCCAATAATTCTGCGTAAAAATTTGGCGATACTGATTATTTGACATTCTTGTATCTCACTAACTACTGTTTTCTAATAATAATAAAGCTCTTTATAACTATTTCTGGAAACTAAACTTATTTGGCAAGTGCACAAAAACTGGTACTGTGTGCTACTTGAGATACTGTTTTGGCTAGAAACTTAAAAATAATGACTTGCAAGTGTTTCCCAAATGTAATACTATCGACTTCTTAAAATTGCTGCTTCTGCACTTCTGGAAACCATACGCAAATTATCAACTTACAATAAAGATGCCTACCAAATAATTGTTGTTTTTTTTTCGATTAGAAAATTACTATAAATTTTCTTTAAAACAAAACTTTACACTACAATTACAACACAACACAACACACACTTAGATCTCATATATACACACAAGGCACTCCTAGTGCTGTGGGTGCCTCGTAATGGTTACCAAAACGTCTGACCTAGAAGTCTATTCGGGCTCTTGGTCCTGAATACGTTAGATAGTCGTGCAATGATCGCCTCTTTTTTTTTGTACAAGTATTATGCATGCATTATGTAGATCGTGTATGACGTAGACGTTTGTCCAAAGATTTCTCAACGTAAAATAAGTTTTTATTTCATTGTTTTGGGTTGAAGTATCAGAGAAGGCTTTTGATGAAAGTGTGACTGGATAGATCGTTTTCTACCCGCACAGTGAAGTGGAAACTCTTGACGTAATAAATTAAGGGACATTTGTGTATACTATTCCTGCTGTTTACTGTGGTAATGTTTAAAGAATATTTACGTACATACGTGTTGTAGAATCTGTCGTTGTAGAATACACGATTTATGTATGTGGGTGCCCGCACACTGGTTGCGAATTTTAGAATTAAAGAAAAGTTATTCACTTGAAATAGTCTTTCGAGAAGACTGTATGGAAATGATGGCTCTTATCCAGTGCATGTATTGACAGACCTCACTTTCAATCCAAATACTGCAGTAGTATTTATAAAAGTACTTAGGATCATCTGGTAAAAAATACTGCTCGGAGTCTGTTACTTTCGTTCAAAATTATCTAACTGTGGCAGTATTTTCTAATTTCTCTAGTTTTCTTGCAGTTAGACGTAATGCAATGAAATTGTTTTGAAATCTAATCGAAAAGAAAGCGGTTGGCTATTAATTTGCCAACTTGAAATCTTTGAAAGTGATAGATACAAATTAATTATAAACTGTTTAGTGTTTCCGTATGTTGCGTTTACTTTAACCAAATTATGCGCTTTCATAATGTACATTGGTGTTTTCGACATTCTGAATTTGTTCATTGCGTATTCTGAAGTGTGACATAGATCACAACTGAAGCACTTATGGTGTAGCTGATAGTTTAGTCATGTGATGAACTGTGAAGGTCATTTAAATAAGGCAAGGGAAAGAGTGAACAAGATCATTTCTGTGAGAATTGCTGACTGTGTCATGAAGTTTACTGCTTAAATAAAATAGCTGTCTTGATTTTGGAAGTGAGATAGTTGTTCTTGATCTTCTGCTTCTAGTTGTATGTTGCCCCTGAAACATTAGAGACGATAATGCATTTCCTATCCTTGGTTCTGTATATCAGAATCTAATTTGATTTGGTGTTAATTCGTTGGTTCAGTAAAGTCTTGTAAATGAAACTCTTAAAAATGTTTCTGGGAATTGGTTTAAAATTTGAATTATGTAAACCCTTCTGACTTTATATTCTAATTCTCATGTAATGTTTTTAAGATTTTTTAAAAATCTATCATACGATACTTTCAATCAAGTGGGGGAAATGCCATGTCATAACACTAGTAAGTTAGAAAGCTATGACTGGAAGTGGAAGGCTACACAAATTTAGCAGATGTTTCTTGTGAAACAAAAATACAGAAATAAATGTTTTCGTTGTCAGAATGAGTTTTTCTAACTTTAGACATTCCTTCAGTTTTTAAATATTATAAATACTAATTATTATTTAAAACTTCTAATTCTGTGGAGGGCTTAATTTTGTTCGCGACCTGGTTACTTGAACCTTCCTCGATGCATTGTGAACTTGCTCTGATGTCAATATGCCTTGACCCGACACTACTACTACTACTACTTCTGATGTCATGATGTAGCTACAGAATTCAGTCCACCAAGACAAGACTTCCTTGCATGTTTAAATTACAAATCACGACTTGACTTGGAGTCCGGATAGCACTGTAACAATCTTTAAGTCTCACCGTCATAAAATGAGGGCAGCGACAACAATAAAGGACTTGGAAAGCAAGCACAATAGTTTGCAGGATTGTGCACATGTGACTTGCAGTTTCTTTTTCCTGACATAACGAAATGTAGGTCATGCAATCGATAATGAGCAGCGACTTGGAAGTCATTTCATTTTATAGACATTGCTTTTCTTCTCAAATCAATTCTCTTCTTCTTCAACTGTCCATTTCTGTTAGGATGAATGAAGTAAAAAATGTGCTTATGGGCTAGCAGTTGGACTTTTTGTTGTTGTTGCATTGGAACTTGTTTGGGATTGAAAGTATAGTGCTCGAAAAGTTTTTACGTCTCTCCTCTTTGATAAAATATCAATATTATTGAGGTTGAAATCATGGCTACATCATAAGCGGGAAGTCTCCGTATACTGTCCGAAGTTGCGTATTTGTCCTGAGTAGTTTTTTCCTAATTTAGTTGAAGAGAGAATATTAAGATGTTTCTAAATTTCATGTTTGTTGTTAAATGCATCCATTGTCAATTGGCCGAAATTGGGCTGTATCTGGAGATTATTAAATACATAATATTAATAATATTAATAATAATAAGAAGAAGAGGAAGAAGAAGAAACAGGGATACTCATAATTTTGCCTTTTTTTTTTTTTTTTGTAAGTGATCGATCACAATGCTTGTACATACAAACAATAGATGAAGAAAAGGACTTCTTACATACGTACAATTATTAATATCTGTACTCGCGGACATGCCGCCTTTTTAAGCGTTTGAACCGAGACTGAATTATATAGATACAATTCCTAAAGAATGCTAATTTCTTTTATATACATTACAGTATCAAACCAGATTTTCAGAGCTTTTAGCTTGGTTTCACCGACATACATGTGAAACGATTATGCCTGTGTGAGTGGCCACCATACACGATCAGATGCCGTTAAACTATGAGGAATTTATTCCGGGTTGCCGCATAGTTTTGAAACATTTGTAAGCTCTATACAAATTTGCCTCTGCAACTGATCGCTTATCGTACACAATTGATTTGTTGGTTTCATTGACGACTATTATCCTTTTACGTCCGCTTTTCAAAGACAGCTGGGCTGTAAATTTAAAAGGCTGATTTCCCTTTTTAATTTACGTTACCAGTTATGTAACTATTTGCCTGATCTTAAGAAAAAATATATGGAATGGATTATTATAACATTTGACTTCGGTCCTCACAAAATGTTTGTTGCACTCGTATCTTCCAGCACAGAATCCGGAGCTCTTATACTACAGGTGCATATTTGAAAATAATGGTTAATTCTGTATTCTTGAACCCTTTAGTAATGAGTCGCCGTAGCTCAGACGGTAGCGCGTCTGACTACAAATCGGGCGGCCCGGGTTCAAATCCCGGCCAGGACACTGGAGACTTTTCTGACAGTGTTCCCATGTGACTGGCGCTCTGCGGTGCAGTCAGATTGAGTACCGGAGTGTCCTTGGTATTCCTGGGCACCTTGGGAATATCGAGCGATGACTGACCACCCCATCTCACTTCGTACCGTAGGTCAAGAAAATGTGGAGCGCTACCTCCACATCCCCTATGCGCTATTCACGGCGCGTGCGTATCGCACAGGGGATAGCTTTACCTTTTAGTACTTGAATTCAATTTTTCAATTCTTGTTCCGTGGGTTTGTGCTCCTCTAGGCCACAGTCACCATCGTACAGTTACAATGAATCTAAAATTATTAATTGAAGGCAGGCCGGGATATAGTACACGATGATGCCAGGGATGGATTTATAAATGGGACCAGGCCCAGAGTGTAAAATTTGTGGGGGCGCATTATGCCAAAACAGCATCGGCCAGAACACAGTGGACGTCAAAATACCGTTGGTCATTAGTTACAGTTGGTCGTTAGCTAGTATGCCACAAAACGCCACTGTCAAAACTGTGCTAAACAGAACAGTGTAGGTCTGTAAGTGCTGCGTGAAAAAAGAGCTGATCGAAATTCTGCGTATCGTGGAAAGCCAACCTCGGTTAGACCCGGTGGTAATGGGCTGATGGATGCCATTAAAAAAAATGAAGCCTGGGAGCGGAAGGGACAGTTAATCTTGAGTGTTCACTTCCAGTCTAAGCCGGTTTGGACCAAATTTTCTGTTCTCGTTTTTTTTTTTCGCGTGTTATCGCTGTGTGGCCCGTTTTTAGGCTTCAGCAGCAAGTACTGTGTCCGTCCGTCTGGCTGTCGACAACTTAGTAACTACTAGGACTAGAAAAAGTATGGCGAGAGATTACCAGATCATAGGGCAGGTCCCGAGATACGGGCGAGGGTAATTTTCAACTCATTGTTACTTATAATGAGGCCAAGGTGAAGAGGGTGGGGGGGGGGGGGGGGGGGGGTGACGCCAAAATTCGTTGTACCAAGGGTGCCTTGAACCCTAAATCCGAGTCTGGATGACTTTGTGAAGTTTGTTGTGCTGTATTGCGGAAAATATGTAAAAATAGTTTCATCTTTGAGACATTTGTATAGCGTGGGAACTCAAAACTAGATCTTCACGAGTCACTGCTTTATCCTTGCCAATTTGGTTCAGTATAGATTTACTGAAACATCTTTTACAATCTTTGCATCATCTTCGGCCTGTGCGAAAGGTGCCTATGTGCCATAATTACGATGTGTACGCTTTAGCCTGCTTACTCATTAATTTGGTCCATTTATTCGAGAAGGACGAGGGTAGAAACTAGTTCATCGCGGTAAGGGCCTGGAGGTGAGGGAAATGTAGTATATGTAAATTTGTCAGGATGCAAGTTCCGGAATTCAAACCCAGTTCCTCACAATTTCGGCATAAACGTGTATTTCTGCTTAACTACCTCGTTACGGTCAGAGATGTCTTCTGCATTGTTTGACCATTTTGCTGATACGTTAATTTGTTCGATATGCAATTACTTTGAGCTCTGTTTGTATCGGCTATCCTAACTGAGGTTTCTCCCAGTAACAACAGACAAGTGAGAATACGGTGGCGTCGCAGAATATTGACATAACGTATGGCTGCCGGGTTGTGCAAAATAACACTTTAATTTGGTTGTTGTCACTGAAAAGAAAATAGGCAACTCAGACTGCGTGCGCTCAGTTCAAGTGATTAATATTCATGAGGAGGAGGAGGATCTGCTTGGCCAATATCCTTTTTTTAAATCCATGTTTCCGTGTAATTGGCTTGTGCAAATACAATTCATAACAAGTGTGATGTAAATTATATTACGCAGAGGAGTATCCGATAGCAGACACTGCTAATGAGAACGAGGGAAGAATGGACAAAGAAAAGACTTGGTCGTAAGTAGATCAACAGCAAATGCTGTTTACAGTCCACATTAGAGTGGCGAAACGACTAGTTTCAAGGGAAGGCTGTGACGCGACATCCCTTTTTTTTTCTGGTCTTTTAAGACTTTTTTTTTTTTAACGTGACAGCGAAAAGGAAAAAAAGTTTGCTTGTTACGCGTTTCAACAAAAGAAGAGGAAAGATGAGGGGGGAAAAAAACTTGTGTTTTTCACGCGGAAGTATCCCATCGAAACAAATGCTCTTTCTACGGTCCTAGTTTCATGGTAGAAAGGAATTGTGGGACTTCGAATTTTTCTTTTTAAGGAACACTCTTCCGCGTAATCAAGGTGGTGGAACTTACTTCTTTCTTAAAATGAAAAAAGGACGTCTGAAATTTTTTATACATATAGGAACCACAGGATTGTTGTTTGCAAGAATAATTTGATCATCACCTCTTTGCTTTTCTATTAATTAACGTCTGATAATAAGATTTTAACATTGAAAACTCATAAAAGGGAAAGAATCTGGAATGGGAAGATCTATTGAAATTAGCGAAATCGTTACATTGTTTGGTTCATAGAAAGGAACCAAATAACTACAGGATAAAACATCTGTAATAAAACAAAGGTATGTCGAGTTATTAATGAAAACTAATCTTATATTTTAAAAAATGAATATAACAATAACTGATTTTATAGGAGAGAGGGTAGAAACTTCTGAAACATATCTAAAAATCGAAATTTCAACAATCGAGGTGTGCCATCAATTGTGGTTAATGTGTTGCTTCTAATAGTTTTACATTATGAGTCTATCTAGAGCTAGAATTTTTTATGTAATTACATATTCTATTTGCAGTCATGTAGAGCGCAAGAAAGTAGAAATGATCATGAATTGTAGCGTTAGCATCGTTATATTTGAATTTTATTTTATTTAACGATGAATATTTAATACATCTTGTGACTTACGCGTACATAGTTATATTTGCATGAATAACATATGCATATTTTTTTTTTAAGTTTTATGCAAATATTTACTCGAAATTCAGAACCATAACAATTAAAGCATAGCTAGATTTTACTAAACAAAGATTCGGAAGGCCACAATCACAATCACTGCAAGACCGTGAACACCGAATATGTCTTCGAAATCATTGGAAAGGTCTGTATGAACTGCTTTCTCATTTACCGCCAAACACATTAACAGGCCATCAGAACCTCCTACGTCTTCCAGCTCCATGTATAGTCCAACTCCTTCAGGAAACATTTCATCCGCTACAACGGTAGGCTTCATGTTAGCGGTTACCTGCTTATAATTATGGAAAACGACAAACGTTCCGTCAAATATATCAAAATTACAGGAGGAATATCTCATCTAATTCCTTCCCTTTGGGTATGGCTCCCTGGATTGAAGCTACATTACCTCTTTGAATTGCCATGCTTATTCTTTGGATAAGAAAGGTGCTTGCTCTATTATCACCAGATGATTGTGTGATACGCTTACCTATTTCTTTTATGAAGTTGAGGCCTTCTTTTCCCCATGAACCACTAGATTCGATAGCAATGGGTATGAAATGGTACTTCTGTGCAAGATTATTATATTTTCTTCTTTTTTCCGCTTCTTTTCGACTGGCGATGTTTCCCGCCTGGATTGAGGAAAAAGGGAGGTTGGAAGGAGCGAACGTGTCTGAGCAAGTGAAGTCCCAAATTAATGGTTTGCCTCTCCTCCAGGGTAACAGAGTCATCCCATCTGGTCTTTTACCGTCTGTTCTGCTACATCCAGTAGGTTCTCGTACTGCAGGAATGCCAGCTGAGATTAGTGCTCTCAATATAATGTCATTAACATTCGAGTGACGAGGATGCCTACCTGCGCTCTTTGAACAAGAAAGGCCATGTAATCCTTTTTTATTTACTTCTGTTTTACATGCCTGACATTTATGACTTTCACAAATATCTGCACCCAGGCGAATTCCAACTGCTATTCGGAAACTTTCATTGCTTAGGTGAAGGCCAAGAATTTTATTTTATATATTTTGTGTTGATTGTACATAAACCTTCATATTTTGCAATTTTCTTTCTGAACTTTGCTTTTCGACTACATTAAAAAAATATCCCATTGGGGAGAGCGGTTCAAGATTGTTAGCAGATACATGGTATTGCAAAACAGTACTAACAAAACTACCTCACGAGATTCCTGACATGAAAGTAAGAAAGTATAGACCAATGAGGTAGCACAAATGCTTCGTTTCGGCGCTATAGGCTGCCGAATGTGTGAGAAAATGAACTCTAGAGCTTGATATTTTCAATACTATTAACAGTAGAACTGAGGCGGCATGGTACCGTTAAAAACTTCAAACTTGCTCTGTCTAAAAATGAATATTCCAAAATTGTACAGTGAATGCGCAAGTGGTTCCCAAAGGAAATAGGAGATTCCCAAACATTCTCTGGAATAAATGTAGATGGAAATAAACATGACAGGACCAATTGTCCTAGTAAATATGTCCCATTGACAACTTAGTTCGTGGCAGCATTCAAGAGTATTATATCCTTCCTCATCGGCGGTAATCTATGACAGTAAAAAGTATGGCGAAATGCCTGATAGTGAATTATAAATCATCATTTTATGTATGAAAAGATACCGGTAAGCAAATGTTAATGTTTATCCGTGCAATAAACATTCGGTGTATTTGATATTAAATATTTTACATAAACTGCATAGAAATATGGCAAAAATATGTGCATCAAAGTGTTAGTGAGATGAATTACGAAAAGCATAATTTATTAGGTCGCCGTTATGTGTATGGAAAGATAAAAAAAAGGTAAATATTTATCCCTGCCGAACACATTTGGTTTATTTGATATTACATATTTTACCTTAATTACATATTATTCTACATATTTCATTAGTTTTTGTTACATACTTATGTTCATATTTCGCAATAATTATAAATCCTAGCGCTATAACTTTGAGGACATATGGCATATGGTCTGTTTTGCATAGGCTACTCAAGTTGTAAGCTTGACAAAGAATCTAAAAGTAGCTAAAACCCTATCTTACCAATGTTAGAACTAGGAGTGTTGTCGCTAGAGTACGCACAAAACTTAGCTGACTCGCTATGCACACTATAGAAAAGTGAGAATGTTTGGTAGCTAACAAGGAAAGTCGGGGAAGTGGTACGCAGGAATCTGCATGTGTTATATATCGTTGGAAAGGTCACACCGAGTACAGTTACATGTGAAATATCTCACTTGAATGGGGCATGTAGGGGGCGTGGCGGGAATTTGAACATCTGAACAATTCACGCCCCGAAACACCAGAAAACGTGGACAAAATAGGCAGCTGTGTTTCAATGTGTGTGAGACTTGGTATATATAGATTTAAAAGGTGGCTGAGTGTGAATCTGGCATCTTATTTTTAATATTCAAAATGGCGGACACAAATTACCCCCCCCCCCCAAAAAAAAAGCTATGGATCTGAAATTGTTTATATATAGATATTCGACGTCGCTAATTATGAATCTGATACAAAAATTGTAAAATTCAATATGGCGGACAAAAATGGCAAAAAAGATGTACATAATGGACATATGTGATGATTACACATATAGTAGAAAAATACGTATATTACATAACGGGGCAAGTAGGGGCAGCTGATTCGTGATAATAAAGAGGGAGTTTGTTGTAGTATACAGCATAGCTTTCAGCTAGAAAGTGACGTTTGTCCACGTATAGTGGTGTTTCGAACCCCATTGCAATGGCAGTGAAAAAGTGTGCGTTTTGGATTATAAAATGCGCTATGCTTCCATAACTGTCTTTCTGGTATCACATGATGCCGTTTACACTTTGACCCCCCCCCTCCCCCAGGTATACCGAATTGTACTGTGCGTTACATGCGTGTAAGAGGATGAGGGAAAGAGTGTATAATGACTAATGATAACGGTAGAGGTCAAAGAAACAGGTGTAACACAGGCTTTTATGACAAAATGTGTACCTAAACAAGGGGCGATGCAGTGTCGATTGAAGTTGGTTCAAAATTTTCAAGACATTGTAACGCCTGTGCAGCAGTGCTTCGTTTCCTGTAAGGAAGGCATGTTTAATGATCCGTTTCATAAAATCTTTCCACTGACCGAAGCAAAACACACCCAGTAGTTGTATAAAAGCAGTGGAACCTGGTGGATGATTTTTAATGTAATCGCAACACTGTCATCTTGGTAGAGTGTCTTTGACTTTTGAGCACTCCAGTCATCGTCAATCTCAATGGCCTTCTTTGCTGGAAACTTCTCTACGTTAGGTTTGAGGACATCACGGAAGAAATCGCCCACCAGTTCCTTATTTAAGTTGCCGGATTGCGAGCATCGAATGACAAGGTTCTGGTAATTGGGAAGTAATAGATCCGCCATTTTGAATTTTACAATTTTGGTATCAGATTCATAATTAGCGACGTGGAATATCTCATATACCCAATTTCAGATCCATTGCTTTTTTTTTTTTTGTAATTTGTGTCCGCCATTTTGAATTTTACAAATGTGATGTCAGATTCGTACTCAGCCACCTTTCAAATCTATATATACCAAGTCTCATACACATTGAAACACAGCTGCCTATTTTGTCCACGTTTTCTGGTGTTTCGGGGCGTGCATTGTTCAGATCTTCAAATGGCCGCCACGCTCCGTACAGGTCCCATTCAACAGAGATGTTTCACATGTAACGTGTACTCGGTGTGACCTTTCCAACGATATATAACACATGCAGATCCCCGTGTACCACTTCCCTTGTAAGAGTATTCAAAATCGCTAGGTTTAGTGACAGAGTCGCTAAATTGGCAACACTGGTAAAATGGATGTTTCGTTCCACCACCGCAGGTGCTGATATAAACTAAAATGAGAGAATAGTTCAGGAAATCTGGTATGTGTAAAGCTTTAATTATATTTAAGCGTGAGCAGTAAAGTTGATAGATTGAGATTGTTCAGATTTCAATCGTACCATTTCTTACTCTTGTTTGGACGTAATTATTTATATCATAATCAGTATTGAGGATATCTTGAGAATTTCCTTTAAACCGAGTTATGACTACAGGTTTCACTAGAAAGTGTAATTCGTATTCAGTTACAATTCCATTTCAGTCCTTGTAAATTCACGTAAAATATTTATTTTTGCAAAATGCGAACAAACATTGAAATAATAAAGACGGAAAGAGTGAATCAGAATGTGATTCATCCATAAATTCATTTATATGTTCTTTCGTCAAAAGCAACAGCTATACTTTTTACTTCGCGTCACACAAATAGCATAGTGTTATTAAAACATTGCCATAAGATATTGATTAAAGTATCCTCTTTTGCTGCTTATTTCCTCATTTCACGATTAGGTTGTTTTTTTTTTCGTTCCGTTATATCTGCACAGCATGTTTCTCTGAAATAAACCGTTTTATGGATTTCTGTTAAATACGTTACGTATATCGTTTATTACTCGCAGAAACACCTGGGTCCTGGTTTGAGATCGTCATTTTGGAGGCCTGTAAATAAAACACGTTACTGAAGATTTAACGATTGTTTGTTCGACCTGTTTTAAATCAGATATATCCCTTTTCTTTATGTATGTTCATACCTTACTTCTCTTAGTGATATTGAGACATTATGAGAACCAGTTCGTGAAGAGTAGTAGTTTCAAATACCGACAGCTGTGTTTTGCGATGTAATATACTGTCAGGCTGGAAGGTCGTAGAGAAAACAGTTCTAACTTATGCGTACCTATGAGTAATTTACTTGTGTGGTGTATTGTGAAGTGGCTTTGGATTCCCTAAGCAATTCATTTTCCTTTACATAATACTAACAAATTCTATGATATTACGTGTAAAGCATATTCAGGATAGTGATAGCCCTTCAACATCCCACCAGATTCAATCTTACACCTCTTTAAAAAATTAAAAGAAAGTGTCTGAAAGATTCACATAACAGGAGCACTATAATTCCTAATTTCAGTCTCCCTCTACCTCTTGTTTGCTAATCCTGGATAAACCACTGATACAGTGTTCTAGAAATAAATATCAGTATTCAAGAAAGCAAATAGATGGTCCACTCAAGTTAAGTTCCAATTGGCATTATAAAGAAAAATCCGTAGTTTTTGAGTTAGATGAAGTGATGGGCCGAAAGGTCGTAGCTACTCACGACGTAAAGATTTAGAAGTGGGGATGCATTTATGTCCTAAAAATTTAATCACAATATATTTATAAGGAAAAGAGCAAGAAAAAGCAAACAAAATTAATTTGTTTCAGTAGCACAAACTGTACTGTTATATAAAAAGAGTCTGATAATCTTAAAAACTACCTGAATGCCAAAATAAAATTATTTTATACTATTTTCTGGCCAAGATATAGAGTATAGACCATAGCTAAAACATGACCTGATTGATATGTTTGTCATTTGACATCTTGGGAACATAGTCTGCCACTAAAACTGTCATCCGTTTCTAGCTTTTAACAGTCGAACTCGAAATCCAAAAGAGTTAAGAAAAATGTTAATTTCGGAGTTGTTGTTTTTTTCTTGGTATGCCTTTGTTATTGAATTTTCTTTCGACGAGTGCATATGGGTACTCTGGTGTGACTCAGGTTAACATGCCGGCCGGGTGGCCGAGCGGTCTGCGCCGGTAAGCCATCTGCTCGAAGGTCCCGTGTTCGAGTCCCGGCATGGGTGTGGATTTTCAGCTAAAGGCGAATCGTGACGGGCCGAAGTCCAAAGTTACTAGATTGGCCCATATAAAAATAAAGTTTACCAAAGTTTTACTCAGGTTAACAGATTTCAGGTAGGTGCAAGTTCATTCATTCCTTCTTTTACACCTCTCAGCGGTACCGAGTTCATTAGAAACCCACAAAATGTCTGGAGCTACTATTTTTAAAATGTAATTTCCTTCAAAAAGGGTGGTGGTGGAATAGCATGTGAGTGTATTACTTCAAGAGCACGAATCCTCCCGAAAAAGTTATTTCATACCTCCCACCACCTCCTCCAAGAAAAAAAAAACTGTCATGAACCCAATTATTGTTTATACGAAGCATGCAGTCCGCAGGTTTTTAATTTGTAGGGGAATAAAATACATGGTGTCGAATCTTCATTTTAGTCAGTGATTAAAAAAGAGAAGAAACGCATTCACAATATTTTGACATGGAACACTGTAATAACCCTATTGTAATTTGTCATAATGTACGAAACTTATCTGTATCGGATCACATATACAAAGTGTACAATGAAAGTGCAGCTGTTAATTGACCTTCAAGGTTTTGTCTGTTACAATAATATCACATATGGTGAGGTACGTGTGAGAAGGTGCTCTGATATTATTTTTTTTTATGCATGAACTTAACACTCGCATGTTGTCCATGCAACATTGAACCTTTCCAGCAACAACTAAATTCAACCTAATAAAGAAAACAGCGTGAGTGAATTCGTGTAGGAATGTGTAATGTGTAGGTCTTCTTAAATATGCGCGAGGGAAGATGCGCTTTCGTTAGATCTTCCTCTGTAGCGGTACTTGTTGGAGAGAGAATCGACATGGGTTAGTGTTTGGTAAAGGACGTGTGGAGGGGATGAGGACCAGTGGCTAGGGGGATAGGTAACAAGGTGAATAAACCCAAATGAATGTCGGCTGTTATGGGTGAAGGATGGCGACGTGCTTCTGTAGGTTGAGCCGTGACGAATGATGGAGAGAGACGGGAGGAATCATGTTTTGTTGAAAAGTCACGAAGTTTATTCTTTTTTAAACCGCGATGGAAATACCCAGGTTATTGTTGTATATTACAATTTTCTGAAGCATTGAAATTAGCTACGGAGTAGTTACGTCAGACAAGAAGGTCTGGATTTAATCAGTTCGCTCTGCTTTGTCGATAAATCTATCGAAATGAAAGAATGAAAGTTTATTGCCTGTTTTCGGGAGTACCGATAATTGAGGTTTGACTGATTGTACAGAAGAGTATATTTCTCTTTTGTTAGCCAATTCTGTAGCTCCTGCTTAGATAGGTGCCTAAGGCTGTCGTTCGGTGCGAGCGAAAGCTGGTTTGAGCCTCACTAGGGGCAATTTTTGTGTTGTTCAGCATCGTTATGCAAAATAGGAAGTTACTTAAATACAGAAGTAGTGGACTCTGGTCTCAAAAGCCACCTGGCAGGCCAGACCCGTATGAGTTATTGAGCTAAGCAGTTTAAAGATTTATATCTTGTATGTTTATTTCTTGCCAGTGCGTCTCCTTTATCTTATTTTTAGGGAGGGTTAGAAACCAACAGGTTGGTCAGATCTCTCTTAAAGCCTGTCCTGAAACCAACATAATTTGTTGAGACCTTGTGTCAGTGTTTCCGCCAGGATTTTCAGTTTGGGGGTGTACAGTCAAAATTCGGGGGGGGGTGTAAGTGAAGTCTTGTACGGTTTCTGTAGATTTTTCACAGGAGAAAAAAAATCTGAGTTCCTGTTATCAATATAGTTTACTGGTCTGGACATAAGCAACAAGGTTTTTCTATGAAGTTACTAACGCGAAAACATAAAGAGTAGTAGTATTCTGTCTCTTTTTTTTCAGACCGACTGAAAAATTTCTTCATTTAATAAAAATTAATTTTACAATGTAACTAGTAAGTGCACCAATTTATGGTAAGGAATTACATGTTAATTTGCTTTATACGGTAACATACTGAAAATGTTTGGTTTATTGTTCACACACAAAAGTTGACCGTGTCATTAATACCTAGAGCTCTCTCACGGGAAGTGGAAGGCATGTGTTAGTCTCTTTCGTTCGTTCGTGATTTCAGCAACCAAATTTTCTGAACGATTTTCAGTTCTGAACATTATGGAATATTTTGTTCGGTAAATAGTTTCTGTATTAGCTTTGAAGGATAGCTGTCGCTTTAACCCTTACAGACGGGATTATTGAACTGATTGGAAGTATCTTCCGTGATCAATAAGAACGAATGACGATTCGTATGGAAGGTAATGAAACTTTTTATTTACGTAACGTAATTGTTTGCGAAATGTCTTAATGTTGGAGAAAGAAGTAGGAAGCCACACGTGATTAATTCTTTGGACACAAGTCAACAGCATGTGAAAGTTTGTTGACTTATACAACAGAAGATAAACATTTTTATTCTATGAAACAAAGAAAGCGCAAAATCTACCTCCGTTCACATCGCTAAATACGTCCGTACATATAACGACCAATGAGAGCGAATGACTGTTGCTAATGAAAGAGTATGAACCACATTTTTATCAGTATGTTTAGTTGGTCGCGAGGGGAAATCTGAAGGAAAGGAAGGAAATTAAAACCTTCCACTAACTAAACAGCTTGACGATGTTACAATGACGTGGAAGTTGAGGAGAGAACTCCTGGTCTTTCTAAGCGATAAGAATTGTAAATATTTTTGTTACTATGTTTTCATGTGAACTAAGTTTTTCATTATTGCAATATGTTTCACAAAAAGTAATAACATTTAGGGCACTATATAAACTTTGAAGAGCTGTATCTTGGAAGTTATTGGACTGAAGAAAGCGAAATTCAAATTTATCGGCATTTTTTTTCTCCTTCCTTCTTTTTTTTTTTTTTTAAAGTATTGTGTATCTGTGTCTTGATACTTTCTTAGTGGAGTATCGGTATCAACACTCTTAAAAAAAAAAAAAAGACCGAAATTTTACGGTGAAATTACTGGCAATCGGGGACGCCAAGTTTTTACCGTAAAAGTTCAGGTACCAACCGTATTTATAACAAATTTATATAGAGGGTTGATTCGCTGCTTCTAGATTCACGTATTTTCACTGTAAAATACGGCTACGGGGAAAAAACAGAAACAATGCCGGTATTATTACCGGGAATTCCAACTGAATTTTTAAGAATGTAGGCGCAGAAGCTCGAAAAGATTTTCAATTTCGAAATAAATTTGATTTTTGTGTTCACTTCATTATTTCTCACTTCTCTACATAAATGGAACAGCAACCAATTCCTTTGAAGTAATTTTGTTTTGAAAACTAAATAAGTTTTCACTCTGATATATAAACTATAATGATCTACTACTATATTCTTTTTATAAAGATATCACTGTCAAAAGATATAAAGGAATCGAGTTCATTATTTAAGGTATCGATCGATACCGATACCTTGCAAGTATCTGTGGCATAAAAAGTATCGAGAACTCATTTCTACTTATTACCGTTATTTGTAAAGTAATTACTATCAAAATATTTATGTAAAACTTTTCCTTCAAAGGGAGATTTTGCAGAAAGGAGACTGGCAGTGTTTCATCCGTGCAGGCACCCGAAATTTCGGAAATAGGATCTGGAATAAATCTGGTCTCGTCTCGACTTTCGGGAGGGTCGGTATCGATTTTCGGTAAGTCATGAATCCTACCGGAAATTCCCGATAATTTCCCGTCCCGAAAATGTATCTACTTTCGGGATTTTTTCTTAGCTTCTCGATCCCGTTCCGACATGAAATTGTTTCTTCCTGCACATCCCTACTTTCCGAAACAACTAATCTGAAAATGACTAGCTGACATCCTTTGAATGTAAAATAAGCCTCTAGCGGCATCTTTCCTGTCCGTGAAAGTTTTTTCTTATAATTTGCCGGATCGTGAGTATAAAATGGTTCAAAAACACTTTTCTAGCTGCCTTTGTGGATATAGTGTCATATATTTTATGTTACTGTCGACTACATTGTAGATTGGTCCATGAGTATTCAGTTTCTTGATATTTTTACACTTTTTACACTTATAATGAGAATGTCTTTAGTAGTTACTGATCATACGAGAATGGATTTAATCGTCCTCGTCTGATCATTCGTCAAATTCTTTGTTTGCTTTCAAGATTTTTGAACAATAATTATGTTTTTGGAAGGAAACCATTGTCATTGTTGTTCACTTCCTTTCTCTTTGTGTTGTTTATTTGGAGATTTTGGTTGTAATAAAACATTAGTCCTTGAATGGAAAATGAGTTAGTTTTTTCTTTGTTTGCTCTCTGTGATGGAAGCTGGAATGCAATTGAGATTGAAGCAAGTCCTTTGTCTTGTTTGCTCTGCTGAGTCACTCGAGAAGAGAGAAACCACTTGGTTCGACAATGAAAGTTTTCTTGCATCTGTTGTCGTGGCTGATGAGTTTCTTGTGAAGTTTACAGGGGGGTTCAGATCAGCCGGTATACTGCATTCAGGATTTGAAATTAAGATGATCAAAGATTTTTGGGGTTTAGAATCACATTTCATTATCTCTTCATCTGTGAGTGATTATTTGAGGACATCAAATATTTAGTCGTTTGTGTATAAAGTAACTGAGTTACCATTAGACATGAAAGGTTCTTACGTAGGCTACTTCTGTGCGTCACCTACTGTATCACGGAAATAAATTAATGTGTACGTCAGTCAATGAGCTAAATTATAATTCCCCAAAACAAATGAGAATTTAATCTCTAATGGATAGAAATAACTCTTGAGTGCTTAATTTAAATTATTACTGCTTACTATATTTGCTTACAGTGCGTAATAGCCTATCTGACGTTTGTTCGTCCGAGAAGCAAGTTTTTGAGCATATATATATATATTCATCCGTAATTTCTGGAAGAAATGAGTCGATTTCGTTCTGTTGAGTTCTAAGGTAAGATTAAGACCTTAGTATCATTGAAAATTTGTCATCTACTTGTTCCACTTCCTGTGTGAATTGCAATGTCGAATTTCGTACGTCAACGCTGTGAATAGTATTGTAAATACGATATTTTATGCTGAAGTCAGTAGCAAATGAACTGATAATTCCACGTAGAATAGAAATTTCAACTGAGACAGATGCCTCTCGCGAAAACATAAACTTTTCGCTATTCTGGAGGGATAGTTACTCAAATTACAGAGCCATTAATACTGCACTTGGGTTTATATTGGACTCAGATCTAACAAAACCTTATTACTTAATTATGTATGCACAACGTGGCATATAAGGATCTCGCGCACCACTTAGGTCCTTCTTTTGGCCAGATTGTCCTGCATTTGATGGTTTTAATATTTGGGTACACTCTAGAATTTCACTACCAACGTAAGTAGCGACAGTGTTGCTGAAGATCTTGTTATAGACTGTTCGGACACTAAACGTAATCATTACTTTAAACTTCATATTCATTATAAGCTTCTAATTACTTCTTTAAAAAGTTTTGTGTGAATTTGTTACCTCATCCTACTTATCATTTAGTAATCACAACGAAAGGTATTGTTAATTCACAGAAAAATTGTCTCATATCTTGCATTTCAATTGTATTGAGCTTGTCAAGTGTCTGCGGCTTTTTAACCATCTCCTAATGGCCACTCTAGCAGCGCTCCTTTCGACAGTTTTAATTTTATTTGTAGCTACTCCTGGGAATAGATTAAGTTGGTATGAAATCGCTTTAAGGCTCCTCGCTACTTCCTCCCGCATTTTTTTAACATTTTAAAAAATATTTCAAAATCTAATAGCATTATTTTAAGAAGATACATCTCTAGTACTTACAGATTACTATTAAATACAATGGACATCGATCTCGACTCGAGATCTTGTCCATTGATCAATGATTCGTTGCCAAAGATTATGACGTCATTATTTAATTAACAACGTATCACTCATCAATGGACAAGATCTCGAGATCGCTGTCCATTGTATTTCATAGTAATTTGTAAGTACTAGAGATGTATCTTCTTAAAATTTTAATAATGGTATTAGATTTTGAAATATTTGGAAAAATGTTTAAAAAGTGGGAGCGGGAGTAGCGAGGAGCCCCAACACTCACACATCATGATTGTCCACTATTTTACGGGTCATTAGTCTAGTACCATCTCCGCATTTGCCTGGGGAAACAGAGGAAACTCCTCAGAACGGTCGGCAGCAAAACTCCAACCGTCATGCCTGCTCAGTGCCGATCTTGAAGTCCTCGACCGTAACAACTAGACCGCACGTGTATGGATCAAATCAACAGTACCGGTATCATTCCACATCATAATATCGTATCTTCGCGACACTTAATCGATTTGTTGATACTGGAGTATTTTTGACCATAATGTGGCGCGTGAGGACACTTCTATTACGTAAAATGCAAGCGTCGTTTTAGCATTATGTATCGATTGTGTTGCTTTACTTTGTCAACACAGTGAGGCGCAACGTGGAAACGGCTGGACCGTTAAGAGACGTTGCATCACTTCCCTTATTTCACTGAATTATTGCATACAACACATTCTCATTATTGCCTAATATTGCATGTGGTTCACTATAACAGCCTCTTGTAAAATTTATTATTAATTAACAGTAGCACTTTCTTGTGATTTACTTAGTCTGATTGCTTATAAAGAGGACTTATTTATTAATGAAATAAAATAGTTAAAATATGTCGTGACAGTATTAATACTTTGTACTAACATTTCCTTCTAATGGTTTATATCGCGAGGTTTGTGGTAGAATTATACGGTTTAATACCGTGCTTGTAATATTATGTTGGCCTATGTGAGTGATTAACTTGTTCTTGACTTCTGAACTAATACCGGTTACGTTATACTTAAGTACTTTTGCGGGTACAAAGTATTTTGTGAGTTTTATTGCTGGATCTTTAACACAATCTTGTTTGAGCATTTATTTTTGATATCGTATCATGAGTCCACGAGGCGGGTATGCAGATTATAGTGTGACCATAATGATGCAGTTATTAAAATTTACTGCTCTAGTTCGTGGTAAACTGTACCTTGTATTATAATCCTTCAATTCCAAGTGCGAAATTATTTGCGTGATCGCTCAAGATCTGAGATTACCAACAACCCGGAACTTGCATGATAATACGTACACGTCAGTTGGCAGAAACACATTGAGCAGCTTCAGAATGTGCTTTTATAGCTGGCTTCCCACCGTACAAGAATAAAGAATGTACCGTAATGCAACACTGTAAGCAATAGGCTGTCTTGTAAGAAACATGCATCTGAACCACTAATAAATACAATATATCCAGCAGTTTTTCTTTCCTGCCCAGGTGCGTAATCGATACACTTTTTTTTGTATTAAGATATATAAAACGATTTTGTGATTAATTTTCTAAGTAGACCCTATTTTTTTATTATTACAGTATGGGCTTCTTAGTAGTAAGAATAATAAAACAGGAACAACTATTGCTTGAATAAAGGTGACATCACGAAATATATATAATAAACCACAGCCATATTCAATCTACTAGTGGATGAGGCCTCTCCCCGAAGGAAGGAGTTGGTCTACTGCTCCCACGCTGACCAGACGGGTTGGGAGAGGAGAGCCGAAGCTCTCACTGTGATCGCTACCTCTTTATTCAGGTAGCTCCCCAATTGGCCTCACGACGCTGGGTGGACGCCGCACAGGCAACACCATCTGGAGTACCCGGCGTCGGGAAGTGGCGCCCCCATCGCCCAGTCAGTTTTACTGGCTGCAATCAGCCCTGGCAGCTCTTAACACTGTTGCTGCCTATGGGAAGTCCAACAGCAGGGCCAGAGGGGTTCTCTGTTGAGAATTTTTACTTCCCACTTGCGTAGGGGATTGGCGACCCCATCGCAGGTCTACGGACCGCACCGTGATGACACCATCACATAGCCCGAGCAGCAGACCATCGCTGCTCGTATACGGCGTAGGGAGTTGGCGACCCCATCGTCCAGCTGGCTTTTGCTGGCTGCAATCAGCCCTCGCAGCTAACCATCTACGCTGCCTGAAAGGAGGACCAGCCGAGAGGATTTCATTTACATTCACCCCATTTTTCATCCATTGATGACTCATTATTTCATCTCCTCTTGTGCTGTGAGTTACTCCTCCGCGCAAAGACCAAGGATGTGACAGGATGTATTTGCATTGACGATGGCCCCTGGGCCCAGGGGAAAGGGGGCGGAACCATTGGATAGCGCCTGGTTCTTAACAGCAGATTCTTGGATGGTCTAGCTCGTTGAGACTGGGAAGTGCGTCATTGGGGAGCTCTTCGGACCTTTGGTCTCGCCAACACTCGGGGGAGTGGGTGTCCCAAGTATCCATCAGTCGGGAGTACAAGTGATTTCGACGCCAAGTCATTGGACTTCGCCTCGATTTCCAGCTTGCTGACAAGGGTGATGAGGGTAGTACCCGGCAGCCTCGTTGGCTCCTCAGAACGAAGACGGAGAAGTGTGGGCATTTACGGATAAAATTCATCATGGCTCCACCACATCCTAATAAGTCGCCTTCGCAGAAAGAACGAAAAAGACAGAAGAGAGAGAGCGAAGAGAACGTCACTGATGTTAGTAAGAAGGCGCATACAGCTAATGCATCAAGCAGTGACAAAGAAGATAAAATCGCAGTAGAGGAACAGACAAGTATCGTACCGTCTATTACACGATATCTTGTGATTAAAGTAATGAGTGAAACAGAAAATCCAAGTGGTTTGAAGGGGTTATCCCCTTTCGTTATACAAAAACAACTGAATCACGTTGCAGGTGAACTTAAGCATGTTAAAAAGCTTCGCAACGGCACCTTGCTCGTAGAGACCTCCAATAATAAACAGTCTACTAATCTCCTAAAGCTGAAAACCCTAGGACCATTCGAAGTTCAAGTTGAACCACACCGTCAACTGAACTTTTGTCAGGGCGTAATAACTTGTTGGGACTTGCAGGATGTCCCTGAAGAGGAGATTAAGAATGAACTGGCCAGCCAAGGTGTAGTCAACGTTAGGCGGATTAAAACACGTAAGAGTGGCGAGCTGCAACCCACGAGCTCGCTAATTTTGACGTTTGCCATGCCACAGCTTCCTAAGGACGTGAAGGCAGCCTTCTACTGCTTGCCTGTCCGTCCATATATACCCAGTCCGCTCCGCTGTTTTAAATGTCAGCACTATGGACACACCAGCACGTCGGGTAAGGCCACCTCTGCTGTTTGTGCAATTTGCGGAACCAGTAGCCATGGTGAGGATCCTTGCACATCACTGAAACCTCAGTGTGTCAATTGCAAGGGTGAACACACGGCCTGGTCGCGGGACTGTCCTATATTTCAGGAGGAAAAACGAATTCGAGAGCTGATGGTGATAGAGAAAATATCCGTTGGTGATGCTAAACGTCGATTACGTGATTCTCAGCGCACCCTTCCCTCTGGTGCGTTTTCACATGTTGTAGCCAGACTAGCAGTTAAAACTGTCTCGGTTGGTACGCAGACAGTTAATGTATCAACACAAACAGTGTCTGATGTGCATGACGACCCTCCGAAGCCGCCCAAAGAATCGGAGGCTCCTCTCCATATGCCGACGCAGAGTCAGGGACAAAAAACACCTGTGCAGAGCTCTAGAACTCCACGGGCTAAGACTACTTATAGTCCGTATAAAGTCTCGAAGTTAGTTCGAACTTCGCCTCTCACTACAAGCATAAAGACTCTGACGAACGTTCTGTCTGCTCAGTTAGCTCAGGACGAGTTTGCACATACTGTCGATGAACCAAGTTCATCTTTGGCTTCAGACATGATTCAGGACCACTTAATGGATATTGATTTTAATCTCGTGGGCAGGAAAGGGAAACTTAGGTTTAAACCTAAACTTAAACGGTAATATTTTACTTGTTTTCGCA
>JAGDQP010000333.1:42770-56032 GCA_022664845.1 Lepisma saccharinum
GATTACCGTTTATTTTTTATGATTATGCTCCATTGCTGTTACGTTTTATAGTGTAGTTTTGTTTTATCTTGTGAAGTCCCATTTACAGGCTTCCATTAAGTTTTATAGTGTAGTTTTGTTTTATTTGTAAAGCCCCGTTTACAGGCTTGGTTTTTATTCTGATTGTGAAGACCTTTTACATCTTCATCTTTTATATTCTTTTATTATTTTAATTAACAGTTATTTTTAGACGTGACAAAGATAAGGGGCTTCCCCGTATCGGGACGGGCGTAAGCCATAGTGCTGTTACCGCCCATAAAATTCATTTTATCATTTTTTTAACCATCTGGAGTACTGGAACGGTCACCCGTCCAAGCACTGACCAGACCCAGAGCTGCTTGACTTCGGTTATCTTACGGGAACCGGTAGACCAGCTCGGCTAGGGCGTTGCCATATATATATATATATATATATTTTGTAAATTCATTATTGTTGTGTACGAGGATCTTTTAACATGTCCATATCTCGTATCCTTGGTTGTTTAGCTTTATTACTTTATTTATCCAGGGACGTACTCGACATTGGGAGAAGTTCTTAAGGTCAGTAGAAAGTAGTTTACGCCTAAATTTCTACTGATTTCTGTAGGTATTGAAAGTTCGGGTGGGAGGAGAATATCTGGACCTAAGTCGCATGTCATATTATATAATTGTGTAATTACTTGGTGATAATGTGGCAAATACGTAGTTTATTTAGTAGTAAACGCTTTTTTTTTTTTTTGTAGTACATTAAGAGAAAACTGAACCAACTTTTTCTTGTTCCATGTATTTTAAAACATGTCTGAATAAGTTCTATTTTTTTTTAACGCAAATATAATTATATTAGAACGTCTGGGTATAACGCTGATTAATGTTACCTTCTTCGCTAACTACGAGGATGAGACTATTTTCTATGTTCAAAATTAAGAATCTGGTTTTCTCTGTTTTTGTGTTGTAACTCAGACGTTTGTTGGATGCTTGTTATATAGTTTCTAATTTCTTTGTCATTTTTCTGAACCATTTTGGTGAAAGCGCTTGCTGGCGTATTGTAGCAGATCTCTCTACTTTCGGACAAGGTGCAATTTAGATTTTGTAGAATTTCAAGTTGGGAAGTAATTGCTTGAGAAGAAGTATAAAATAAACAATGTTAACAGCAAACTAGGAATAAAACAGAACCTCTTTGTTGTGAAAGGTGAAGAATTGAATGTAAGGGTAATCAGTATTGAATGTAAATTTGAAAGGGATTTGGTTGGAAAGCAATTGGTGGATCTCCAGTACATAATCGATCGCAGCAGCCGCCTATCTTGACTGAGGTTTTTCCTCAATAACACCATGGTACCTTCAAACTAGGAAATAGCAGATTTTTAACATACTGTCCCCTACAGTAACCTAGATAGAGCGAAAGTTGCTTAAATACGTTTTAAAAATTCCTGTGAATAATAATCGGTGTTTGGTACTTAAATAAGGAAAAGATAGGTAGTATACGAAATACTCCAATATATTTTGTAAATTATGAACTTATTAATTATTCTTCGTAAGTGAATACTTGGATTATTAAAAACGTGCATATATATAGCATTAGAAAGGCTGGAATGAAACAACCGTACAGCAGGGCGAAGAAATACATTATTCATTGGATCTAGGAATATGTGTAGCAAAGCGAAAAGTATTTTCTAATAATAATAAAAAAAAAACAAGTGGCGTTACAACGTTACGTGTGACCTTGGGCGAAAAATGAATGTGGCACGCACCCCTTCCCATTCTTTGCAAAATATTAATTCTCGGATTCAGTTTATCTTCAATTTGGCAGCATTTTAGGTATGTATTAAGAATTAAACCACAGCCTAATATGTCTAATACAGTACTAATGAGCGCGCTTTTAATCATTTAACTCATCTCTCTATCGGCTTTTCCTGGAGTTGAATTCACTCACGATTCTTAAATTATCCCAGAGTGGCCATTGTACAAGTTAGGGCAACACTTCTACCATGGAGTGAAGCGCCAGCGTCTACAAGTTCGCAGGCAAGTTACAATCGTTCATGCCCCAGGCGAGATTCGAAGAGTTTAAGGACATTGTAGGCTATTCATACAATCATTGCTGGTCGAAATCAAAAGCAACTGACATGACCCATTCAAAATGTGAAGCAACTTCGTTTTTTATGGACAAAACTGCTACTTCCGACAATAGTTCTTGCGACATTGGTAAAGTTCTCGATTAACTTCAGTGTGAAAAAGCTCTTTTCAGCGGTTGAACAGTCTGCCTGAGCATAGATGCCTAAAGGCCATAAATAAATTCAGTACATAGAAACTATAAGAACAGTTTGCAGACGAAATGCAAACATTTGGATAAATTTCGCACTGCTTTTCTCTAACATATCTTTTGTGTATGAAGCCATTACCACAACAAGCATTTCTTCAAACAATTCTTAATCATCTACATCTGCCTTCACCAATTGACATTATTCGAACCTTGGCAAGATTTTGAGTGTTTGTTGGCATCGTTGCAATGTGTGTCACATTTGGTTGACTTTGAATAGTTGTTTTATTAAATTTCGGCAACGAACATATTCAGGATGGATTCTTTCCCCTTGTTTACCCATGCGCTGCCACTGTATAATACAGTATTGATAATGATTCCATCCGAAGTTTCATTTGAATCACAATTTGTCAGCGATGAACAACAACATACATTAAAGACTACAAAAGTGCCTACATTAAACAGTATCGGTGTTTATAATGGAAGAGAGATGGGCAGTTGTAATGCTTGTTGAGTATAAGTTGTGACAAAATCAAACAGTGAAGTAATAATGTACATTAATTGTTAAGTACATACAAAACAAAAGAGCATCAAAGTGGGTGAAGATCTGTACATTCTCTCGTGACAAGTACTGAAGACCTTGTAGTGGTAAAAGAAAAAGAAGAAAGGACTCAAGAGATGGCAATTCTGCGTGGGAGTTGAAAGGTCAAATGAAAACTTTGATGTTCCTGTCTTGACATAACGGTTGCTAAAATTCATTACCTGGACAGGATAAAAATGAAAACGTGCGAGATGATTAGAATACGTAATTATTGTTGTTAAGTCTGTGCAACAAACAGTTCAAGCTTTCTAAAATAGTAAAAGAAAATGCTGTTAAAGTATCTTTTCAAAACTTCATGCTATATTAATGGCAAGCGTATAATGGACAAATCACTGCTCATGCATGAATGTGATGTTTTGGCCTTAATCCAGAAGTCGATAAATCTCTCTCTCAACTGCCACGGTCCAAAAATAAATAGGAAAGATGGAAAGTGAGTAGAAGCAGCTTCAAAAGGTTTAACTTCAGTAACAACAACGCGTATTATAATCATCGTTTAACGTTGAAATTTCAGGAATTCATATGATTGACATTGCATTTGTTTTCGTGAGAGTGTCTCTTTCGTATGGAATAAAATTTTTGCTCAGTATTTTGCTTTTGCGTAGATTAAACTTTCATCGTAAAACTTTGGCATTCTGTGCATGTTAGGCTGAAACTGTGAATTTTTTCCTACGAGGGGATATATTGGGGAAGGGGAAGATACCTCATTTACATTTTACACCATTTAAGAATTATTGCTGTTGTTCAAGTCTCATTCTTCTTGTTCAAACACATATTCTTGATTGAGTTCTCCCTCATTCTCTCTTGCCCTCTTCCGTATGAAGGTTCTGTAATGTTAACACTTGCGGGGGAGTGCAGTGTTGTATCGCTTTTCAAAGTAGTAGTACTAATAAAACTTGTAGATATACCCAGTGCGGTACAAAATTTTCAGTGACGTCACTGGAGGTTTAAAGCCAGAAGGAAAAATAAGTTTTTAAACGGTCTGTAGTTTCTCGCGAACAATGTACATTGATAATCAAGGACGGGGATATATATATATATCGAGATCATTTTTTACTAATTGAATGTTTGTTTATTATATGATTCTCAATGTCATATTTGCTCCAGGTATTTTTATGATTATTCCTTCGTGTTAAAAACTAATAAACTGCTAACGGCCTATCATGTTCGTGATAATTAGATAAACCCTACCGTGACAATTTCAACCGAAATAAAAGAACACATTTTCTCCCCTGAATTGTCTGAACTCGTAAGACGTAGTCTGTCCAAAGTTCCAGATCGATTGATTTTATAGTGAGACGTCACTATTTTGTTCGTGAACAGTGCAATTATCGAAGACCCGAACTGGAGTCGCATTTTATTTCTCCTAGTCTCCAGAAGTTACTTTGAGCGCACTCATGAAATACTTCAATTAGGATCTAGAAGCCAGGGAATTTGTTTAGTTTGTGCTTTTCGTTGAAAAACCTTTAACTGTTCCATGATGTTTCAAAATGCTTGTAAGTTGAATGATAGGCCTACTTTGGAGAAACCCAAGTAAATTTCTTCCATGTGTTCACAAAAGTAAATTATCAGTTGCCACATTTTCATTAATTCAGTTCGAGAGTTCTTATCACGTATTTGCCACGCCGAATTTTCATTTCGACTTGTAGGAGAATGTCGGTGGCGTTTCTGTTCTGAGTGGAGAGAGCAAGAGAGCAAACAGTCAGGTGATACGCAGGACGTGCGGAAACTGGCCGTGAAGTTGGAACGTGACTAAGGACTTCTCAAAAGAAACAGTGTTGCAAAATACCAAAGTCGAACGTAAAATTATTAAAGATTGGATTTTAAGTTAGTCTTACATTTTCGCTCTAGCCACTACGGAGGAAAAATATAAGTTATGTGAGGTCGGCTTCCGCTGTGATATTTGCGAAAAGTTGATAAAATTCAAGATTCTTAAAAAGAAGAAGAAAACTAGTTATGTGATTGTATTTTGGGGAACACTTCTATTGATTTTTGAGACGATCGACTCCGAGCTATTCGCTTCTTTTGTAGTATAAATATACCACCCCCGTGAAATGCGTTTTCCTGTCAGTAGGCCTATCTGAATATATTCGATGCATGATTTTGTACAATTATGTTTGTCGAAGATACTTGTGAACTGAATATTTTAATTCACGCGGTTGATCAGAGATTTTGATTCAGCGTTAAAAACAAAAATCCGAATAGAAAGGAGTTATGTAGTTGGCAATCTTGTCATTAATGTGTCTCGTGCCAGTTGCAGTGCAGTCACAATGGATAATTTCCAACATGTAAGGAAAGTGTTACTTTGTTTCCAAACCAAGTAGTTTTGTTTATAGAACTATGGAAGTCGACTTATTGATGGATTGGCCTGACTCAGTGTTGCCTGCTGAAGACAATAAATAATTTGAAATACTAACTACGAATGAAGAGAGCTTTCGTTAGCACTAATGATGGTTTAAATTTGTCTTTAAATAACCTAGCTGAATAATATCCTACAGAATTTCAGTATTTACGACATTCTAAAATGTCTTTGTTAGAACAGAGAATTGTTTTTTCACAATAGAATTTGTTTTTAGCCATCTTGTTTTGAAAGAGAACTGGCTGAATCAGCTTTTGGACCTGATTTGTTCATAGATAGATAATCATGAAATGCTTTAAAAAAACACAATCTTTCCCCCCGAAAATGTTCTTTACATAACTTCATCTGACGTGAAAATAAAATTACTCTTACCAGCAACCGGGAGCATGTTAATTGTGTCTTAATGTAAGTATACATAAAGATATGCCACAACTTCTTAGTTTGATTCATTGTTATTCATGTAAATTTCCCCTTAGTTTCATATTACTAGTCTCTCTTTTCAGAATTAAGCGTTATGTGAAAAGAAATGTAAATATTTAGGCCTACCGGAAAGTTCTGTCCGATAATGTCATCTCAAGTTTCAAAACGTTTGAAACATATACATATATGATATGTATAGCTGCTTATTTTTTCTACATATGTGCTCTTTTCTAGATTTACTCAAACAATAGTTTCATTTCGGTATTGAGTGAGATTCGCTCGCGTAAACATGTCCATTGATAAAGTTCATTTACGTTATTGAATTCTATATGAATTCCAACAAGGTAGAAATGCTCCAGAAGCGTGCAGAAATTTGGTGAACGTTTTCGGTGATATTTCCGACAAAATGCAGGATTGTTCGAAAAAATTGAATCAGGCTATTTCGACCTTAATGACAAGCCACGCTCTCGGAGACCATCGATTATCTCTCTAATCCATTACGATATCGCTAGGACCATTATACAGCAAGATCTTTTTTTGACAACATCACAGATTGCGGAAAAGCTCAAATTAACACAGCAAACCATTTCGGACCATATTCGGAAACTTGCATTGGTGTATAAATCCAGATGGGTACCTCATGAGTTAAGTGATTTTTTTTTTTTTTTTACTGTCATTTGCAAATCTTTGCTTTCTCGGAACAAAAACGAATCATTCTCAGACCGAATGGTAACCGGCGATGAAAAGTGGATTACGTATGAGAACGTTGTGAGAAAAATAGTGGTATACTGTGATCCCGAACAACTTCTCCCTTTCACTTCGAAACAGAACATGAGCCTCAATAAGAAAATGCTGTGTATGATGGGATGTCAAAGGACCAATACATTATGAGCTTATATAAACCCAAAGAAAGGCTCTGCTCGGAAATGTATTGTCGACAAATGGATGATTTGAAGGAAGTAGAGGGATTGAGGGAAGAGACCAGCGTTAGTCAGTAGGAAGCAAATCGTACTGCACCACGAAAACGCCAGGCCACATACTGCTTTGGCCACTCGCCAGAAAATAGCAGAGATAGGCTGGGAAATTCTTTCACGTCCACCATAATTTCCGGACCTAGCACCATCAGATTACCATCTGTCTCGCTGCACAGTTTTTTGAGGGGAAAAGTTTAAAAATTAAGCAGGTATCATCCAAGCACTGCTTAAGTTTTTCGCCTCCAAAGATGAGTCATTCTGCAGAAATGGAATCCACAAATTACCATCACGCTGGGAAGAGATCATTAATTCATTAGTAACAATGGAAATTATATTGTTCAGTAAATATGAATAAATGTGTTATTTTCTTTTAATTAAAAAAAACTCTCAGAACTTTCCGGTAGATTTAATATTTTATTGTGCAGTGTTGGACAAACAATCGGCTGGGAGCAAACATTTCATCAGGTTCTAGCTTTTTGTGTGATGGTAAATTTTTGTAAGCTTCCATGCGAGTTTTTGTGAACGAGTCGTATAACAAAACTACACAATTTCTTTTTGTTAAAATTGCAAACCAAACTAGTAAGTTTCTTTGGGAGGGGGGCAACAAAGTGAGGACAGTTCTTTCTATATGATATGGTAAACTATAGGAGCGTATATACAACGAGGAGCGAAATACCTGAGAAATGTCTTTGAAGTTTAGTCTGTTTTGGATGTTTAGTAGTCATTCATAGATAACTCTGTAACATGCGTTTGCTGTGTGTGTATGTAACTGGTTCAAATTGTATGTTGCAATTAGGGAACATGTGCCCAGCCCCTAGTTTACAGCTATTAAATCGGGACTAATGTCATTTCGAAGTGGGGATCACGTGCCCGGGTTCCTCCCCTGGCTACTGGCCTGATTATCGAGTAAACGCGATGAGATGCTATGATATGTAATGCGTGTGTATGTATTAGTGCTATAACTTTTTCGAAATACTTCGAAATACTAGAAACCAATGCGTGTTATTCGAATCTCGAAGTTTTCATCAGCCGTATATTTTATATTTCTAGTTTCGAATAATCTTGGTAGCACAAACGTGTAGGCAAAAGCAACAAATTAATCGTAGAAAGTTGAATAATGCTACAAATTCGACTATTTAGTTTGTCTACTGTAATGAATAGGTGAACGACTTTAGTTTCTAACGTCATGTGAGAATGTAGGCGATAGATGACCACCAAGAATGTGAATTTACTAATGATTACCTCGGCTAAGGAAAACTGATTTCAGAGGCCGCTATGGAGTTCCGTATTTTATATTATTATGTTTTTATCTCTTCAAAGTTAGTATAGCTATATTTGTCGTAACATGTTAGTGTGTGTTATTTTTACTTAATTGTTCCCATGCTCTTAAGAGATCCTTTTTAATTGACTAGCCTTGGGCGTGACTACTATTGTTTCGTTCCTTTAAAATAGGTCATGATTCCGGTCTGTTGTAAACTGTACTTTTATACTTAGTTCAGTAATACTTATTGTAACGGTAACCAGTGTTGCCAGAACTTGAATTGCATCTTAAGAATTGTTGATATTTCTTTTCCTATTTAATGCGTGTTGTCTGCCAAACTAAGATTAATCCAAGGTAACAACAGTTTTTACGTGTTCAGTTTTAGAAGAATGGGTAATTTTAACAGGCGTTTAAAACTCGAAGGTTTATTTGTAAATTGTGTTGTCCGTGGAAAGCAGGTTGTATTTCTAACCTAGAATAACTTCATAGAAATAATGTTTTGAACTTGCTTTCTGTGAATAAAAAAAAAAAAAAAATTCTCTATAATGTTTCCATTACCATATTTTACATTGTAGGTACAACCTCGTTTCCATGGAGAACACAGTTTACAAACAAATGCACAAGTTACGTAACACTCTTAAAATGTAGCAGTTTTAGTGATTTGCATGTTAGAACTATTTCATTTTATGTATCTGTGATTTTTTTTTTGGTTGGCGTTTCTCAGAACAAAAAAATGAAAAAATATTGATGAATAAGAGTTATAGTTCGAAATAATTTTACGTGGATTATTTATGAAATTTGTTTTGCACCTGTAAATGTAAGATTTTTTTACTTTTCCGTTACACCCCATATTGGAGTTATATTCTCGCAGAAAAAAAAAAGTATATATATAGAAGAAAACTGGGCCCTTGGTTGGTCGAGAGGTTAGCACACTCACTGTCTATGCGTGTCGTCACGGGTTCAAGTCCCATGCGTGATTGTCCATTAAACCCAGTGGGTCGAAGCCCACATTACCATCCTTAGAAACTCACCAGCTTGTTCAGCCAACGAGGAAATTTCCTCAAAATCAGTCAAGTAAATTTTCCAATTTTGAAAATTTCGTGTAAAACATATATATTTGGACTCTCTTGTTACTTTTTAAAATTTAACGACGAACAACAATTACTTATTTGGAAACATTGGTTCTTTGCTCGTCCACTTTGAAGTTTCGTGTTTCAGGCTGACATCATCACAACCGTCGATACAAAACTTTCCTTGGAATTATTGACGGATGCTTGTGTACTACTGGAAATCGATACATTGCTTTTATTCTCTGTATCAAGAGTATGTGGAAGTTTGTTTTCTGGCTTCCATTTAAAGTGAAGTAGCATTTCTATATCTTCAAGGGGCTGCCATATTTGAACAGTTTTCTAAAATAATAGTTATACTGGTTTTGCTGTTAAATCATTGAAACTAAACTGTTTAGCCACGTATCTCTTGAACGTGAAACGTCCTCATCTACATATCTTGTGTTTGCACAGTAGAGAATATTTCCTGTTCGTGCAGCTTCCACAAACACCAGTGAGTAACGTGTAAACGTTGACAAAAACGAGAGAACCGGAACAAGGGAAGCAGTTTTGTCTGTGTGTGTATGTGTTTACTTCCGCTTTTCCCTTGCTGATCTTAATATGATGCTGATCCAATTTTTCTTTCTTATTCATCATTATTGTTAGTATATTTAAGAGAAAAACAAATTAATTTCTCTTGCTGCTTGTTATGCAGAAATGTAATACTTGATTTTTTTTTTCTTTTGTTGTACTTCGGAGAGAAAATACGTAAGAGTCACATGAAAACGGAGAGGTTTCGCTGAGTCATACTTCAATAAATGAACCATTAACCCACACCTTCAGGCATTGAGCAATTAATGTTACTTGTCTCATGTGTATGTGTTTTAATAGAATACATTTGCAGAACACTACACAAAAGAGAAAGTTGAGTGGAGGACAACACCTTGATTGTCTGTCTGTATACAGTATTTACATTCTGAATTTCAATACCCTTTGTTATTAATATTAAGTGATAAAAAAATATTTCGTATTAACCGCTAGAAAATTGATGACGTCATGTTTTAAATTAATATTACAGCTCAAATAGGGCAAACAACCCAGTTCGGGAAGCTAACCTTTTTGGTATTTTCAGTACTTCTTTCCTCAAACCAGTAAATTCTGAAATTGTTTTATTTATTTTCATTATGATTCAGCTTCATAGGTTTGCCACGTTAAGACTTCTCTCATTTTACAAACAGACAAAACGTTCAGAAATTTTAATACCCTACCAAAATTTCCAGTAATTTGTAGTCAGTATAAGTTACGTACATGCTAGGAGCCACTAATGGGCAGTAGTCAACATGCTCCTAATTATGTATTCGTAATGTTCTACAAACATGTAAAATACAGCTTTAAGCTTCTAAAAATACACTACAGTTTTTTGTTAAGTGGTCTCCGAACCACTCCAAACAAGAGAACGCGGCGGGAATTAAACCCGTGACGACGCGCTCAGATAGCGAGCTCGCTAACCTCGCGGTCACTCCGAAGTCACAGGTTTGTAGAAGTCTAATCCATTACAAATATTTGGATATTGGTTCATGCAGAATAGTCTTTATTTCGAGAAAAATATATGTAGAAAAGATTATTTCATACAAATATGTAAAGGTTTCATAACATGGAATAAAATAAACGCAATGCTGCAGACAATATCTAAATGGACTTGACGACACTTTGCATAAGATTAGAAATGCCATTGCAGCCTGTTCCGAATACATGCTTACCTGTTTTCTCAATAAGTGACCGATGGAGTGAGAGCTAGATTAATTTCCCTTGTTTTCACAACGTGATGCTTCTGTGTCTGGTCATTTAATAGTACTTTAGTCTCAATTTCCCATTTTTTTTTTCAGTAGCGAGTACGGGCTAAGTCCATTCATTACTTAACGGGGTCTTCTACTTCTCTCAGAGCTAGAAAGTTTACTGTTATTGCTTATGGACAGAAAATTGATACCGAATATCTTCATTTTCTAAGGAACTGGATATCTTTAATAGAAAAGAAAAGTTTTGGAGCATTCTTCAGAAGTTTATGAACGGGTTGAAATACTTAGAACGTACATTTGTTTCCTAGTTTTTCAGAAATAAATTGTTAAAAAATAAATAAAATTATTTTGTTTTCTCTAAATTGCAATATGACTAACTTTGCAACCAATTGCGCTAGAAAGATCAACTTTTTTTGGTTTTATTCCTTGTGAACAAACGATTCTAATAATTTTAATTGCAAACATATCCGATACACCAATAAAAAAATAATATTTTTATATAGCTATTCTAGTCCACCTCTAAAAGGTTTGATGAGGTTAAGCCACGCCCCACTCTAGGCCTGGCAGTGAAAGGGGTGAGAAGTTGGAGAAGCGAAAGTCTGAATAAGTATGTGTGTACCGCTTGAATGAAACAGGTTCTCGACCGGTTTCCTGCGAAAAATGGCTAATTCTGTAGAGTTTGTGTTCTTCCTCAATGGTTCTACACTAAGAGGGTGGACGTGGTGAGTGGAGGAAGATTGCCTCCCCCCGCCTCTGCTTCCCAATAGAAGTTGTCATTCTAGTATAATGCAATATATTATTTCGACTTTTGGAATTCGAAGACATAATTTAGAATGTTTGTCTATCTCCCTATCAGCTGGCTATCAGAAGTAATTTAGATCAACCATTTTCTCTGCATAATTGTCTTGCAGGGAAGGAGTAGTTAAAACACTTCCTCGGAAGAGAAACAAACAAACAAATAAAAAATCATTAGCTAGAGTGAAAGATTTTACTCACTTAAAAATAGTATTTTCCATCCTCTGAAATCAAAGGTAGAATGTAACCTAACAATTCCTAGCCTAATAACGTAAAATATTAAGTAATGGTTTTATTATAAACAAAACCAAAACGCCCCCGTATAAATTCAAATTATAACGTATTTTTTTAAAAAAAACTCAGTGATAGGAACAAATGGAGATTACTAAGCGAATGCCGTGACCTGCCAGTTTTAGTCAGTCATAGATTTTCCCACCAGTGTCCATTACTAATCCAACGGTGTATGGCTTATCTCTGTCGAACTTGTGGCTACTGAGATCTAGTAGGGTCACAAATGGAGAATACTAAGCGATTCAAAAGGACCTGCTAGTTTTAGAGTCACATTCATAGTTTTTCTTACCATTGTAGACCATGACTAATCCAGCTGTGTATAAATCATCTCTGTCGGACTTGTAGTTACTAAAATTTAGGAGGGACACAAATGGAGAATGCAAAGCGACTGGAAAGGACCTGCCAGTTTTAGGGTCAAAGTTATAGGTTATTCCAGGGTTTCAGGCCGTGTGATATGCAATAGTACTTCTGTTTACATGCCTCCTCTATTCACAGTTTTTCCAAGAATAAAAAGGCAGAACTTCTCTATAGGTTCATCTGCTGCGGCTACAACCGCTATTAGGCACATGAGTATTGATAAACACAGACAGTGATGTTCGTTAGTGAGAGTAAAACTAACGTTAGGACATTTTTTTCGAGTCGGCGCTCAGTAGCTGCTCGAGTCGGTACTCAGAACTGCTCGAGTCGAGTCGAGTCGGAGCCCACTATATGCTCGAGTCGAGTCGAGTCGGCGCTCACTATGTGCTCGAGTCGAGCCGAGTCGATGCTCAGAGAGACTTACACTGTGACTCGGTTACAGTGAGTCGAGCTCGAGCGACGACTCAACTCGAGCGTTAGACTCGCCGCTCGAGCCGAGCGGATTGACATAACAGTCAGAAAAGGAGTCAGTGGACGATGTCATAGTAATGTAAAGTTATCTTACCTCATAATTTATACACAGCTATCTCGGTTTTCTACTTGTTCAGTTATTACAGAAAACTTAGAACAACAAATTATGTTGCCAAGAAGATCAATAAACTAACTTCACATCGACTATCATTCTTTCTACTATCATTGTTTCTAAAGTTAGTAGGATAGAAAAAACAAATAGTGAAACTAAATTAACATAAAAAAGTAATAAAAAACTTTTAAAGACATTCTTCTCTTAATCTATTCGTACTAAAAAGGAAAAAAAATAGTTTTGTTTATGCATGTCTAAAAAGAAAAACATGAGCGCGCTCTCATATACTGTCGCTTCATAAATTCTTGAAATGACGCGCCCCATTCTTTTCTTTTTAGTCATGCATAAACATTTTTTTTCCTTTTTAGTACGAATTGATTAAGAAACGAATGTCTAAAAAGTTTTTTTTTAGTTATTTCAATGCCGACTCGCTCGATTCGAGTCGAGTCGGTGCTCAGTACCTACTCGAGTCGAGTCGAGTCGGCGCTCACTATTTGCTCGAGTCGAGTCG
>JAGDQP010000333.1:56042-77162 GCA_022664845.1 Lepisma saccharinum
CTCGAGTCGAGTCGAGTCGGCGCTCACTATTTGCTCGAGTCGAGTCGAGTCGGCGCTCATGTAGCTGCTCGAGTCGGTACTCAGAACTGCTCGAGTCGAGTCGAGTCGGTACTTAGAACTGCTCGAGTCGTTGCTCAGAGAGACTCACGCTGCGACTCGGTTACAATGAGTCGAGCTCGAGCGACGACTCAACTCGAGCGTTATACTCGCCGCTCGAGCCGAGCGGATTGACATCCCTAGTCCCTAGAGACCCTAGCCTTACAGAAGGTACCATCCCGGCATTCGCCTGTTGAGACTGAGGAAAATCTCAGTCAGGATGGCCGGCAGGAGCAGGGTTCGTACGCTCGACGTACCCCTAATTTTTTCTTGTGTTGTGGCAGTTATATTTGTTAATGCTAGGACAAGGAATTCAATTATTTTTCATTATTTTTTCTTACTTCTTGATTAAATTCAAAATGTTTTACCGAATTTTTTAAGAAATTATAAATTCATTTTGATCTGGCCCGAACCAAGACTCAAAAGCTTTTGTTCCTCTAAAAGTGATTCAAAATGTCGCACTTATTGCAAAAGGAGCAAAATCAACCCCAGTTTCTATTTAAAAATTTGAAGTTGCCTCGCGTAGATGTATTCCCGGGACGCCACTGCTTTCAGCAACATCATCATGTGATTCTGCACATGCACTTTGATATGTACATTTTTTTTATTGCAAAGCTCTACCATATGTGCAATAGGAGCCGAATTCAGTGGTACGAAGGTTGAGAACTACCCCGTATACAGGATGTGTTTAAGGCTAATGTAACGTTGTCCACATAAGATAGACTAAAATGTGAGCTGAGTTATACAGACTTTTACAATAGCCTAGTCGTAGAAATAGGCCAGTAATAATTTAATTTAATGTTTTCGGAGGACGCATTACTTTCTTATTTTTTTAACGCATAAAGGGTTGTTATGTATGGGAGCTACTAAGTATAGCTAATAGGGCCATTTCTCTCTCCCTGGCTTTGTACTCCTATTCTTAAAAAGAGTAATTACCTTTTTCCAACGCCTGTTTAATTTCTCTCCTAATAATAACCAGGGCAAAGTTATGGTAGATGATTTTTTTTTTTTTTGAATTCGAAGAATGTTTGTCTATCTGTCTATCAGCTAGCTATCAGAAGTAATTTAGATCAATCATTTTCTCTGCATAATTGTCTTGCAGGGAAGGAGTAGTGACAGATTTTACTCAATTAAAAATAGTTGTACTTTCCATCCACTGAAGTCAAAGGTAGATTGTAATCTAACAATTCCTAGGCTAATAATCTAAAAAAAACTAAGTAATAGTTTTATTACAAATAAAACCAAAGCACCACCGTATAAATTCGACTTATAACATATCCCCTCAAAAAACTTCAAAGTCATAGGAAAAAATGGAGTTTACTAAGCGAATGCCGGGGCCTGCCAGTTTTAGTCAAATTCATAGATTTTCCCACCGGTGTCCATTACTAATCCAACGGTGTATGGCTTATTTCTGTCGAACTTGTGGCTACTAAGATCTAGTAGGGTTACAAATGGATAATACGCGTACTAAGCGATTCGAAAGGACTTGCCAGTTCTAGTCACATTCATAGTTTTCCTCACCATTGCAGACCATGACGAATCCAACGGTGTAAAAATCATCTCTGTCAGACTTGTAGTTACTAAAATTTAGGAGGGACACAAATGGAGAATACAAAGCGACTTGAAAGGACCTGCCAGTTTTAGGGTCAAAGTTATAGGTTATTCCAGGGTTTCAGGCTGTGTGACATGCAATAATACTTCTGTTTACATGCCTCCTTTACTCACAGTTTTTCCAAGAATAAAAAGGCAGAACTTCTCTATACATATATCTGTTGCGGCTGCAGCCTATAGTAGGCACATGAATATTCATAAACGCAGGCAGTAAGATGTTCGTTAGTAAGAGTAAAAGTAACGTTAGGATATATTTTTTATATATAAATCAGAAAAAGAGAGTTTTCATATAACTTTAAACTAAATTAGATTTTTTTTTTCAGGAAACCACACAATAGACCTTGCAACTCTTCCAAATATCACCCCATTCCAAATATGATGTTGCTATAGGGACTGTTACAAAATTCTCATATCTCACCTTGACTACATAAAATCTTTCAGGTATGTGCTGTTTTCTAAAACAGCATGTTTATATTCGCGTCGGCACCTGTTGTAGAAGCTGAATAAAGAGGGGATTTGTGTAGTCCCCTCCCTTTTTTTCCCTCGGACTAAAAGCGAAGACAGGGGCGGGGCGCGGCTGGCTTACTCTCATCAAACCTTTGACAGGTGGACTGGAATAGCTATGTAAAAATACTATTTTTTTATTGGTGTATCAGATATGATTGCAATTAAAATTATTAGAATCGTTTGTTCACAAGGAATAAAACAAAAAAAAGTTGGTCTTTCTAGGGTAAGTGGTTACAAAGTTAGACATATTGTAATTTGTAGAAAAAATAATAATTTTATTTATTTTTTAATAATTTATTTCTGAAAAACTAGGAAACAAAATGTACGTTCTAAGTATTTCAACCCGTGCATAAACTTCTTATAATACTCCAAAACTTTTCTTTTCTATTAAAGATATCCAGTTCCTTAGAAAATGAAGATATTCGGTATCAATTTTCTGTCCATAAGCACCAATAGTAAACTTTCTAGCTTTGGCAGAAGTAGAAGACCGTCTTAAGAGATAAATTAATCTTCTAGTGGTGGTCACCCCACACCCCATACCTAACCATAATTGCGTACGTTCGTCATTAGTTAATCATTATACATTCTTTGGAGTTGTTAGTATGAGAGCACACATAGTATGTTAACCTTACATTGTATTAGACTCTACTCCTTATAAATTGTTCTTCGAACTGTTAAAATTTCTCAGTTAAGTAGTACATAACTGCGTGTTGTGTGGAACACAGCTATTATACGATGCAAACAGCTAATGAAATCAGGACAGAAAACTGAACAGCCAAAGTTCAGTTTTAAAAAAAATCACGTGTTGTATAGAATATTATAATTTTATTATGTAAAAATGCAAATGCTGGACTAAGCTACGAATAATTACTAGGATAGTGACTCAATTTACTTGAAACGTATTGCACGATTTTTAAAAAGAATTTTGTATGCATCTTCAGTTAATTGTACACAAGTCTTCCTTCTTTAAATGGAAAGTTCTGAACTAATTAGTGCTGTACATATTTTTCTGTCGTATGAATCACCTGTATTTAAACTCTCAAGAATGATAGATAGTTTGATTATCGCCAATAATAGTTTCAAACTTGAACTTCTGAACATCTGCTGGAATGGAGATAGCATTTGTGTTTTCGAGAATTATTTCAGTACTGTTGGCACAAAGAAATGTGAACTTGGAATTACATAAACTGCCGACTGCTAGGCTTTGCTTTTATTGGTTACTTTTGCAGTGTTAATACACAAATTCTTATTATATTTTGAAAGAAATAATGATTTTCTGTTATTTCGTACTAAGGTCTTTATTTTTGGCTGTACCATACTCAGATTTCTCTTGAATTGATTCCATGGACTGATAGTTGAAGTGGGAGCAACAAACAGATCCCCACATTTTCATACTGAGCAACACTTTTCACTGTTACTTGTTTCACAGAGAGAACATCTTGACTCTACAAGAAAGTGCAGTACAAGGACGGCGTATATGGTGAATGAAGTATTTATACTTATCAATTTTTGCTATCATCTTTGGATTTTGGTAATAAAATGAGGCATACTTTTGTGACTTTAAATTGTAATACACGTATTTATTCATGATTTACAATATTGTAATTTTTCAAGCCTGTGTGTATCGATTGGCTTCGCAAAGAATATTGTATGGGTTTGAAATTAAATGGAAGCTTCGTATTGTTCGCAAATGCTTGAAGTCAAGCGTGGACACTGATAAGTTAACTTTGTTCGAAGACAATCTATAAGCATGCATCTTTTGAAACAAATGTCGCAAATACATATATTTATTGAATCATGTGTATTAAATACAGTGTGTATAGTGGATGAGAATTCTTACCGGAACGGTATTGTTATTGACAAAAAAAGTCACTATTGCAATTCCTTGTAAGATTTCAATACACCCCTTTATTCCCAAAACCTCAATAAGTATTAATAGTTGTTACTAGTACTTTCAGCTCTGCTCTGGCTCGATCCTTGGTCATGCCATGTATTATTCTCCTCTGAAGTCCGTCCACCAGAGCTTGAATAAATGGGAGTCCGTCCACTAGAGCTTGAATAAATGTGCTCGGATTTATTGTGATCCTCTCATCCATTATTTCTTCAAAGAGCATAGTCTGACTGGCAGAGACAGCAGATTGGTATAGTGATCTAGAATACGTTTTCACGATCATCTTGGCAGTGCATTTTGCTATTAATCTGTGATCTTCACGAAGGGATAGATTGCTACTTTACGTTTTTCATTTCTCCCCAAGCGTCGCACATCAGGGCAAGGTATTCCACAAAACTTGCAGATAACTATTTTTATGGACAACATTTTTACCCGGAAAGTAAGGAAGGAGAACTAGATTTAAGCTGATTTGAATTCCCACTGTTCGACGTGACGGGTGGCTATGGTATATTTAATTTCATATAAAATTGATTTATACCTATAGGAATACCGTTCCGATTCTATATTTCTTACCGCAACGTCGTTTCGGTCCTTTCTGGCTCACTTTGAACACTGAATATATACCACCTTTACCCGTCAAATTGGGAATATGAGCAGTCATATTGGAAATGGAAGTAGAAGGTAGCTCTTGTATTTCTCTTGACATTAAAATCTGAATAGAAAGAAAGCCTAACCGCATTTCAGTGATTAAATGTAATTGTTTGGGAGGAAAACTGGGTCGAATACGGTTCTCAGTGACCACGGTAAACGTTGAAATGACTATTATGATTACATTCTTAGGCTGATGGGAAAGTGTGAAACAAAAAGACCATCTTTTGATATTTGGCTTTTTTCTTTTTTTTCTCTCTCTCTCCTTCCGAGCCCCTGCATGACAGAAAGGTTACCGTTCACTTGTGTTATTAAGAGAATTAAGATTAAAAAGAAAAAGTAAAAATTGTAATGACTCTTGTAAGATATAACTCAGTTTAAATACTTAAGAGAAGAAAAAGATCTGTCTATACTTTTTTTTTCGTTTTTTTTTTTCAAAGACTGGAGCATTATGTACATTATAGTGAAAGTGGAAGTATCGTGGCAAAAATAACACAAGAAAAGTGAAGGGAAGGCTTGGAAACTTATGTACTTAAGACAAAGATTTTTATTAATTTGCCCCTGTATTCTAATTACACACTGTTTTTTGAAAGGTTGCTCGAGCTCAACGGAGTATATTTTACTTTTCGCTTTCTTTATCCAGCTAAATAGATCTTACTTTTTCCAGCAAACAAACTTCAACGAAATGGTTGAGAATCCGTTAAGACTGTCTGTCGGTTTTACACTTTTAATTCTAAAATGTATTTTATTTTCTGGAAAAACAAGATAAAAGACATTTCTCCATGACTTTCAGCGAGGTGCAAATGAAGGACGTGAAGATATGATTTCGCTTCCATGTAACTCAATGGTTCAATATAACAGGGTGGACGTGAAATACTATTAAGTCAGGTTAGATTAGTGGCAGTATAATATCATGGAGAATATATTTTACTGAGAACCATGTGAAATTGTCTATGCAAGTATTGCTACTCTATTCTGGATTCGTTCAGAAAAATGTTATAAAACTTTTTTTTTTTATAAATACTTTGTTTTTTTTTCCTTTTTCGCAAGTAACTACATGCTTATACAGATGGGACTCTCACTAATTATGAACTATAAATTGTTATATGGTGATAAATTGTGTGATTTATGTAATGTTTTCGTGTTTGTAAATAAATTGATGGTATGTGTGGCTTTCGAAGAAAATGTCCATTTTTTAGCATTTCAAAATATGGTAGCCCTAGTCTACGTTGAAAGTACCGTCCCGACATTTGTTTGGTGACAGGAAAATCCCTGTCAAAACTTGAATGGCCGAGGGTATCGAACCTAGGACTTTCTGAATGTGAAGTCAATACTGTACCAATTAAGCTACCTCTGGGTGCTTCAAGAAAACATTTTTTTTACGTGGACTATCCTTAAGTTATCGGCAACCATATATTACACAAATGTTCGTTGGGTGGCGGACGTGCAAGGGGATAAACACATTCGACTTGCTTGGCACTTAATTCGTAGTCATGGTGTGGTGTGCACTTTAAATTGTTACACAATTTATGAGCGAAACGTAATTTTATTTTCTTTCATATTTTCGAAGGTTGTAAATCTGAGTTACCACTGCTGCTGACTGATGTATTCCTTGAATATAGTAGTTAAGGATGTGATTGGGCTTCGGTCTGATTGTATTTATTTTTATTTATTTATTGGTGTGAACAGTGGGAACTGAAAATGAAACCTTGTGACTCACGTAAAAGAAAACTCTCTTCCACAGTACCCACGTAATTGGAAACACTTTTATAAGAAACTAGCATTCACAGTGACCTTGGAGTTTACAAAACTAACTCAGTTTGTATTTGGATACCTAATAAAATAAATGTGACACATGGACATGCCTTTAGTGTACATTACGATTACTTAAGAATCCATCTGAAAGAAAGAATGTCTTGAAAAACACGCTTTTTAAATGTTTCATAAGCCTTCGCAGTCCGATCATATTTGTGAAAATAAATGACAGTCTGATATTAAAAAATTGCTAAGAGCTACTAATGGATCTATTTGGTCATGTTAGGTTCAGATAATATTGTTACTTACCACTTTGTAAGAAGTAGATGTTTTCGTGGTATATTGTAGTATATATGTTTAAGCTAAATTTCTGTAATATTTATTAATGAGTTCAGCGTAAAAATATCAGGGAGGATGGGAGGGAGTAAGAATTTTTAATGTAATGCATGTTTAGACTGCAGATAAGTTCTTTAATTATATAAAACTACACGTAGATGGTATAAAGTTTTTATATGATAATGGTGAATTTGCAAAACAGGAGCATGAGCGTTCTCATATGTAACCAACTCTGTATGGAGCTCAATATGATGCTGCATTCGCTACCACAAATAGAGAGAATTACAGGAATTTGAGACACGATCTGTTTAGTAATCAAAAGACTTCGAAGTACAAGTCGAATGCTAACTATTCTGACTGAACTAACTAGCCGAATGTTAACTATTTGTAGTCAATAAAATATTGAGTCCTTAAGCATAGACCCATCCACCGTCTTTCTACTTGAGTGCCCCAGTAAAATAATTACCGTCTCAGGTTCAGACAGAGAAGAGCAAATAAATAATTTATTCTGAAATGCCTCCTAAAATACAAAGTTGAAGCATTTCTGAATATAATCTCATGGTCTCAGACATTCACCTTTGCTTATTTCTGTGCAAAGATAACATTTCATGGCTGCCGTTTGTCTTTGTTTTTCACCCTCTCCGTTTCTGTTTGAAGCCACTCACTCATACTTTACTGACGGAATATTTCTTCATTCATGGTCAACTGATTTTTTTACCTTGTAATGCCATTATTCGCATAATACGCGTACTCTGCTTGCCGAGAATGGACTTCTGTACTAAACAACTCTAAAAAAAATACAGGTACCTTCGCTTTTATTATTGTTGACATGTCTTGGATAACACAACTACACCAGAAATAATGCGAACTACAAATTTCATATGACATTCCAATGAGTGAGGATAGTTATCATTCGTGTCAGCTCTGAAACACCACTTGCAAGTGTTTTAAAATCACTTCCACGGAACACGTTTGCGTAGGCCACAACAACTTGAAGCAAGTGCCCACGCTGGTGATAGAACAACCCACACTACCTTTTAAATTTTTAGCTGTCAGTCGGTGCCGATGTGGAAATACAGTACAGAAAGACAATGCGAATGTCGTTCGGACTCGGTTGATAGCACACCAACGAATTATAAAGCACTAGCGGAATAGCTAGGTAAAAATATATATCGTTTAGTAATTGTAACTTCGAAATGCTTAAAGCAATTAGGACGACAGTAGTCAAAGCAATGAGAAAATATGCTCCTGTTGCTTGAAATATTAACTAGCTGAACGGTCCATGTAGGGTCTTGACCTGCCAGGCAATTTTCGTTTCGAGTGTCACGTGGGCAGTGCAATGACGCCTCATCGTCATTTAACCTGGCTTTCGAGACCATTCCCCTCATTTGGTATTACGGGTAACCGGGGATCGAACCCGGGATGTCTTTAACCGAAAGCAAGAATGGTTCCTGGTAAGTCGTCTAAGCAGTAGTCCCTGCCTGAAATATGAAATCAAGTTTCATATTTCGATATGTTAAATTTCAAGGTATGAACCGAACCGCTAAGCGTAGTGACTCAGCGAAAGAGATGATTGCGTCGTTATCAAGAGGTTCTGGGTTCAAACTCTGGAAACTATCGTTTTGACAGATTTTCACTTTGTGCCGTAAATAAAGGGTCAGGGACGCTAGTTTGCCCATTTCTTCTGCTACGAAAAGAGAATGATACCCTGAAGCGTTAAGATACAGTGAAAGCCATAGGAGAGTACTATATAAAGATAAACAGTAGTATGGATGCTGTCCATGAATTTTTATTTAGAGGAAATAAGAAGATTGAGGAGAAACTGAACAAAAATATTTTCTGTACAAATTGAAGTCAAAAGTAAGAAATTAAAGTTTGCTCCGAAGATTGTATTTACAAGAAAGAACTCTTTTGAAAGCAATATCAAATTGTAGATTAAAATGCGACTCATACTACTGATTGTATCTCGCAAGCTCCGGGCTAGTAATATTTTATAATGCTGAATTCTGTATATGCAGGACGGTTCGAAACTGCCAGTTTTCTTCTTTCAAGCCACTGCTGCTTATTATTGTAGCTCGGATGGGGGAAAAACGAATATTATATTCTATCCTGGTTGGAAGGCCGGATGGAAGGAGACCATTGGGAAGACCGAGACGTCGTTGGGAGGACAATAGTAGAAGATATCTTCGAGAAGTAGGTGTTCGTGCTGAAAACTGACTTGATATTGCCCAGGATATAATCCAATGGCGAACGTTTGTTACTGCGGCGATGAACTTTCGAGTTCCATAAGCCATAGAGTTAGTTTATTATTATTATATCAATCTTTTTGTTTAAGCAGAATGTTAACGTTGTAGAATCTTTCACTAAACATTTCTTTCCCTTTAATTCACATACTGATACTAAGGTTAAGTAATCTTTTTTTACATTCTTTTCGTTAGTTCACAATGGTTCGTAGTGTCCTCAAATCTTGCAACGTTAACTCATTTCCCGACGTCATATGATGATGAAATTTTGCACAGCGACGTAAGTCGGGTGACAATACAATATTCCGTTGTTACTCTCATATATATTTCTATATATATTTATAAATTTTGAAAGCATATTTTATTTTTTTCGAAATTGACTTCTTTATTCTAAAATAGACACTACCCTGCAACGATCTGTCGTTTGAGTGCAGAACACTTTAGGATTTGAGTCATAAAACATTAAATTGGGAAAACATATCCGAACACCGAAATAAGTCGAAAAAAATAATAAACGTTTTAAAGACATACTTTTCTTAAACAATTTGTACTAAAATGTAAAATAATAATAATAATTTTGTTTATGCGTGACTAAAAAGGAAAGCATGGGGCGCGGCAATTCAAGAACTTATAAAGTGACTGTATATGAGAGGGCGCCCCATACCTTTCTTTTTAGTCATGCACAAACAAAATTATTTTTTAGATTTTAGTACGAATTTTTTAAGAAAAGTATGTCTAAACGTTTCGTGATTATTTTATTTTTCTATTATAGATCAGTTCTTTGAAACATACTAAATAGGTTCGAACATTAAATAGCAGTCTGAAATTTAAGTTTGGTCCCAATAAGAGTTTCTTTAGTCATTCAAAGAAGCGCGGTTTTTGGATCTTCACTGTCATGGAATAAGGACATTTGGCTTTTAGTTGTAAACTCGGGTGTCCGGATAACGATGGCAAAACTTAACCACATCACATCGGTTATATAGCAATAAAGCCAGAATAATTTAAAATATATATATTATAGAGGTGATAAGCTGATGACTCTCCTCCCTCCTTTCATGTTGATTTGTAACTTTTGTCAAATTAAGGCGTTGAAGGTGAGCAAGAATATAGGGCAACAACAAATACGAAACAAATTATCAGTCTTGGCAGTTACATTAGCACAAACCGTGTCGATTTAGTTGTAGGTAGCAGTGAAAGAATTACAGTAGTTAAAAATGCGAACGTATGATCAGTGTCCTGCAATTAACTGGAAGGAAGCCGTGCTGCTGGGTGGAGTCGAGCATTGTTTAAAAATTACTTTATCCTTGAATATAGTTGCTTTTCTATGTTAGTCAACACAAATTGAAACTGGCAGTATCAATAATGGGAAAGGGTTGCGAACGTTCTTTGACGCCTAGTTTTTAAGTTTGGTTTTCTTTAATTCTGTATTTTTTTAATTAATAACCATAAGCTTTCTATTGTAGAGGCTTGGACAGTGGAATTTCTCAGACGGTAAATATTTTTCTTTTGGATTTAAATGGTATATTGTCTGTGCATAGAAAATGGCTATTTAGTGTAATGACTTCCCAGCATGTAGTTTGTACGTGATATGTTAAGAATTTATGGCAACTGCTTGCGAAGTACTTTGGAAGTATACATTCGGCATAAAATACTTGGTACATTTGGCATAAATAGTATCAGTTTAATTAAGAAGGCACTTTTTTTTTGTAATAAACAAAATTTTGATTATTTTTAGATTAGTTTCTACTTAAATCCAATTAGTATTTCCATTGCCAACCATGATAATGCATATGTTCGAACAAGAAACTTTACAGTCATTAAATAAATAACTTTCGAAATTAACTGTTTTCCTGATCGCTTTAATCCCTGTCTATTTTTCAATAAAGATAAAATGAATTTTACGGGCGGTAACATCACTATGGCTTTTGCTCGTCCCGAGCCTATATTTCGAATTACGTGTATAGACTGATCTGTTTATTATTATTATTATTATTATTATTATTATTATTATTATTATTATTATTATTATTATTATTATTATTATTAAAGGAATTTCATTGCGTAAGTAGATAGTGACTTCAGAATTCTTTGAATAAAATTGGTTTCTATCTGTATTGGCATACTTACCATACCACCTTGTATTTAGCAAATGAAGAAATTGCCTTAAATGCTATTTTTTTATATACAAAAGTTTAATTCCTTAATTAAAAAAATTACGTTAGTAGAATACACTTATTATTGAAATAGATGTTTGAAATCCACTCTAGACAAACGCTGAATTGGTACCGTAAGTAAAATGCGCTGCTTCTATTCGCAGACTGTGTAATGACGTTAATGACTCCTATGTTAGAGAAACTCATCCGCAAGTATGAAAGCATATTTTTATCAAGATCTATTGGACCTATATGATGGTATTAAACGTCATTTTAATATCCAGAATATCCATATGCTGTGGAAAATTTTGTTGCATATTTTCTAATTATAGAATCTGATGGCAAAACAGATTTCAAGAAGAATGCGGTTCCTTACTCTAGAATATGATTCATGGCGTAAGTTGGACTAGTCGATTAGAAAAGAAAACTAAAACTTTATAAACAATTCGATAAGTGTAATATGAATACATTTATATGAAATACGGAAGGCAAAACATAAAAAACAAAAGACGTAGAGTATATAGAAAACAAAAACCAAGAACCAGCCATTCTTTTTTTTTTTCTTTGAAGCCCTGTTTTTCAATTTTAGTTCAAAACAACTTTTTCGCTAGTGAAAGAGATATAACAAAACGAAATTTAAGTTTCACTGGAAGATGTCCAGTGTAAACACAAGTTTACAAAATAAAGGAATTTTATGTAGAAACTGAAGATTGATAGAAAACCGGGTTTAGAACAACAGAAATACTTTTTGTAAAATATAAAATCGAAAAACAGTTGTTTTTTTTCTGTTGACTAATACAGACCAGAGCCTCCTAAATATATTTGAAATGCCAGGGCCTTGTTATTTGTCAACATAGAGTAGGTAGACGAAAGCGGTAACTTGCTTAAAGAATGTATAAAAGAATAAAATCATATAAAGTTCTAATTATAAATGATTAGATATATTAAAAAATACTTTTGTAAATTGAAGTACGATTAAGAGAGCTTCTTGTTCATGCTTCTGTGCGCATACCACAAATAATAAAAAAAAAAGTTTCGTAGTGGTGGAGGTAATATGCAAATTTGACCTCGTTGCTCAGAAGAAACGTGTCTTATGAGAAAATGCAAGGATGTTGTGCGAAGAACCTTCTGTTTCGGGCAGAAATATCTTCTCCCCTCTCCGTCTTTATATCTAAGCAGAGAGGTCTCTGGCGTCTCCTCTCGTTCACCTTAAGTAACGATGCGAGATTGTTATTTCTGAAGAGAAAAATCTGACACAAGGTAGCACTCATGACTAGCTCATTTTCGTGGTCTCACGAGAATTGCTCGACTCGGTTGGTTCTTCAGCTGAGAAGTAGAGAAAGACAGTGAGTCCCCTATCTTTATTCTTGTGCTATTCAAGATGGAACTTCATCGCACACAAGCTCTTTACACATTACATTTACTGCATTAATGCTACTTTAACTGAAAATAAATTCTCGTTTACCATACTTTATAAATATATACATTCATGCTAGTACATAAATAGTTCGATATAGTCAATTGCAAGCAATATAAGATATTTTACATATTTTTCTGCCAAAGAAAAGAAATAATTAAACAAATAAAGTAGTACTTTTTGCTAAGAAATTTTAGCTGTTGGCCTACTGCATGCCCAGCGGTAAAGCATGCAGACTCTTGTTTTGTCTTCAAGCAGATTGTATGCTGTCATTGAAGAGTGGTTCCAAGTTTTGAATTGGTTCAAATTAGTATCCAGGAATTCACTTAGTATGACCTGGGGAGCGGGAGGAGGAGGGGGCGGTAAAAACTTAAGGGATGTATCGATTACCAGATTAATACAAATTTTGAAACATTTTCATGTATTACGTTAAAGGTCATACACACGACCATTAGGTTACAAGACTATACTCCTAACTGTATAATCGATAGATACAGTTAGGAATTATCAACAACAGTATGTAAAAACAACGTTATCACCGTCCGTTGTTAACAATGTAGAATTTTCGAGTAGTTTATGACAAACACCATTGTCTGATAAACGATATTTAAAAAAACTATGACTTGCGAAGGTGAAAGAGAAAATTTTGATGTATTATTATGTCTGAATATAAATTGGGAAAGGGTTTGGTGACTGCATTCGGTGATATAAATGGCACTCGTGAGGAATATCTCCAGAGTTTCTTTTTCTTTCTTGTACCGTTGTCTTCGATGCAGTCATCTATCGTCGTAGCTGTGTGATGGCGTGTTCTCCAGTCGCCTGAATTGTGATGTATTGCCTCGTGACGACCGATTAGTCTGCTGTCATCCGAGGAAAAATTCTTTCTCGTTTTAGCCCTCTCCTGTAGCACATAAAAATGAAAAAGGAAAGAAAAGCCGTTCTGGAAACCGGTAATGAGTTTCCGCCCTTGATTTCTTTCCCCCCTATTCTTCTCACCTTCTATCACAACTTCTCGTCTCCTGGACATTCTCTTTCTCCATCTCTTATCTTCTGAAGAGCTTTTCACGTTCTGTGGAAACATCACATCATCAATCACAGACCCTGTGCGAATATTACGTCATTTCGGTTTTTCCCTTGCGATGGTGTTGGGGCAGTGCCTGGCAGTTTTTTTTTTATTTTTATTATTTTCCCTTCCCTCTTTCGCGTACGAGATAATGGTACAGAGAGAAAGTGGCGCCGATTTATGAAAACGTAAAACTGAGTTTTTAACGAATTGGTCAATGGGTTTAGGTTTTTTACATTAAGAATTCTTGCATGTTGCATTTCAAGTCGATAACTTCTTTTATCGAATGTCTGAGAGCCATCCAACTTAGTTTTTTTTTTGTTTTTTTTTAATGTGAACTATGGAGACTTTTCTTCAAAACACTTTTAGTATAATTTTGCTCTTGGCTGTATTTAAAGGTAGGTTTTAAGTTCTTGTCCAAAGCTTGAATTTTGCCAAACATTATCACTGCTGCTTATCTGCGTGGAGGCAGGTTTGCCGCTTACAAGGAAGTGTCGAGTTGCAAAATGATACATCGTGCATCTGTTAGAGCATGAGGAGAAATGGATATATTCAAAGTTATAGCTAGCTACTCCTACTGAACATTATATTGAAAGAGTTTTTAAGTTTGTGATAAGAGCTCTAGAGCAATACTCTGTAACGGTAACCTTACCAGCCATTGACTTGGGTGCGATTAAATTATGGTTTATTGATGTACGGGGGAATATATAAAAGGCAGCCTAACGATCTTCGTTCTATTTAACTAAAGCAAAACAAAATTATCTAATAAATCATCATGCTAGGATTTGGGGTAGTATCGAAAAGGCATCCCGGTTTGAAATAAAATTCATATGTTTCGGATTACTTTATGTATAAATATTGTGCTCAACTGATATAACGGGGTTTACTAAAGCAAATACAACTAGAAAATTAAGAATTGCTACTGTTTTCTGTACTTTGATTATATTGGGTATGAGATGTAAAATTCAAACAGGAACATTACGTAAGCTACGAGATGGCAAAGTAAAATACTGTATACGATATAATTAAACTACGTAATGGATATAATTAAATGATGTAATGGCTAATATAAACCTGTACACAAGAATAATCCGAAGTTGATGCAGAGTTGAGAAATTGTAATACGATAATCTGCTTAGAATCAATTTCCCTCTTCCCGCTACAGTTCTTTGTTTTGTGTTTGATCGAAATGTATGTATAATGATGCTCGGTAGAGGTCAATCGAAAATGCTATGAATGTCATATCTAGGAACAGCAAATACAGATCAAAATCCTGAATGGAAATTAATATAAAACTGCAATTGTATAATTTTTGTATCTAGTCAAGGTGAAGCAGAAAATGTTTTAAGGGAGAATTAAGTTATGATTTATGTATGCGAGATTATAGAACCGAGATACTAATTACACAAATCTATGTAAAATATTGTTACTGGTTACCTTGAGAGAGACTTAAAGACTTATAAGAATTCTAACACGTTCTTATGAAAGTAAATTGCTTAAAGCAACATTACCAGGTTTTTCATTTCGACGCTCGACTTAACTGCTAGAGTAACTTTTCGTTACTCTAGGCCAGGTTTATAAAAACTGGGTGTCGCCTCACCCGTTGTGCACAAGCCCGGGTTCCCCCAAGTAGGCACTTCAGTTCATGACGTCAGATGGAACAAAGAGTACACGCCCTGATCTTCGAAATAAAGATTCTCATGCAAAGATTGAACAGCCGGATGATAATAAAGATTAAATATTGAAATATATATCGTCGTTAACATAATATCTATATCGTCTGTTATTGAATTATATACATCATCGATATTCTATTTAACAACTCTGCTATAAACAGATTTATCCTATTTATGTTACAAAAATGGAAGTATGTACTGCTCATTCCACTGCAGTTCCACAGATCACCAAGGGAAGAATAAAAATAAATATAATTTAGTTTTCTCTTGCGCCAGTTTGATTACGGCTTGAGTTTTGTAAATAGAAAGATATCCATGCGGTTAATTAATTTGGGGAGAATGTTCCAAGAAAGTCAGTAATGAAATACGTCTAACGTTACCTTGGTTCATGAAGAAGTTACTTTTTAGCCTCTCCTTCTCCCTAGAATCTGTGAAATTATTACAGTGATTTTCTTTACACAAAAAAAAAAATGGGGGGAGGGTACCTGCGTAGAACCAACACGACGTTGGACCAACACCGGCATGAGACCATCACTTCGTAGAACTGGCGTTGGACCAAAATTGCATTAAACCAACATGGCATTCAACCAAAACATGTTTTTCGTCTGGGGTGTTGGTTGTACGCTGGTTTGTGCTCATTGAGAGAATATTGGTCGTGTGTTGGTCCAACGCCGCATTCCCGCCAGATGTCCCGCTTACGTGAAAAATGTCCAAAGTGTTCATTCCTTGTTCCGTCTTTCATTTTGAGGTAAGGCGCGTCGTAAATAAATAAAGTATGGCAGAGCTTGGTCGAGGAACTGTGCGTATATGCTACTGCTAGGCTTCAGCTGCGTTGGTCCTATTTGGATGATTTATGCGAGATTGAACTCGTCTAACCGAGGCCTTTCCAACGATACCTCAACCAGCTTCGTAGACCGAGTAGTTCCTGAGTTACAAATTGTTGACGAACATCCCAGCACTTGTTGAAGCCTAAAAGTGACTAAATTCCTTGGAAGAGAATCAGTTTAGATAACACGCTTGATAGTCTAATTTATTTGTAGTTTAAAGGCTGTAAGCTTAGTAAGTTTCCCCTATTTTCATTGAAGATTTTGTCAACTTAGTCACAAAAACTCCTTTCATTGTTTCAGATAAATTGCCTACTAAAGCGATCTCTGAAGACAACTGGATAACGTTGTTATAGAGCGGTACATTTTCAACACAGCCCATTTTCAGGAGAGAACACATTTTTAATGTCCGAGTTAGTAAATAAGTGTGTTTTCATTTATTTAAAGCAGTGTTTTTCAACCTTTTAATACTCACGGGCCGGCAAACAACAGTGGAAAACTTTCAAGTACCGGTAAGATGCCAGTAAGCGGGAGGTTTATTTCACGTTTAGAAGATGATAGAACATCTTCAGATTCTACTTATTTTGAAAAGGAAATCTAAACTTTAATCTCAGTTTTAACTGTCGAAATCGACCAAGTAAGTGTTAGATAATAAAATTTATTAATTTGCCGAGGACCGGTACCTGTCCGCGGCGGTTGAAAACCACTGCTTTCAAGTATGTTATGATCATCAAATCACATGTTTACTACTCATGCAAAATACTGTTATTAGGTGAATTGTGCGTTTCAGTTTACAGGATTAGATATATTGTGAAGGTTTCATATATGGATTAATGTTTATGTATGTCTCTCATTTAAGTGGAACATGGGCTTATTTGCGGTGCGAGTCTGTGTTTTTTCATATTTTTTGAAGATACTCCACAAATGACGAGCAATAATGAAAATTTTGGAAAACTGCCCCAAATATACAGATATAATTAGAATTCCTGTAATTGCGTAGGCGTATGACGTAATCAGTTACGGCAATTATAATTTCGCAGCTAAAATAAACATCATCAAAATTTCATAGTTCAGTTGATACATATTCACATGTATTATTGGGACCGCTTTCCAAAATTTCATTATTGGTTGTAATTTGTTCAGTACCTTTAAAAATATGAAAACTCACGCACGCGCCGTAGGTACGAAGGCCTCTTAAAAGTGATATTGCCCACCGTACTGTTAAAACGAGTAAAATGTTATTTTGAGATTTTCAAATCTGGTAACCCGATTTTACGGTGTGAAGGCACACTCAAGGTTGGACATTTTCAACTGCGCATTTGTAGCACAAAATAATCAAGGTTTTATGATCTCAAAATATGACGGAAGCGTGCGTGTACTTGAAGGTTCTGTGATGACAACTCATAATGTATATTTCCTTTGGTTGTCCTTCAAAAGTCAAGACATTATTTAGTTATCATTGACACTTCTTCTATAAAGCATGGCATTTTTTCTTTTTTAACTATAGCGAGTTTTTTCATATAGGTTGGTAAAACTGTTTCAATTTGGAGTATATTAAGGAAATGACATATCCATGAATGATACATTTGAGGTTATTATTGCACTTAATTTTTATTACCGGACTTTAAGGCGTAAACTGCTAATCAGTATGATTATCCTGAACAGGATTCGAATGTGCACTCAAATTCATAGAACCTGTCGGGTAAGAAAAGTTGTACACCCTGGCATACACGACAAAAATTTGAAGTTTTGTTTCATGTTAATTTTATTGGTTGACAATTATAGCACTGGTATAATTAATATTAGACGAAATACTCCATGCTGTAGCAGATAATTTAAGACCAATACGTAACTCTGTTTTATTTCATTATTATAACAAACATTAAAAAAAAACAAAAAAACTCTTGAATCATTCCTTGCCATCTCGAATCCTTTCATACAGAAATACGGGTAGGCGAAAATCCAAAGCGAATGATACCCTAACCTACCTTCAGTTCTTTTCTCATGTAGGGAAGTAATCCTGGATTTGTCTGTATATATATATATATATAAAACGTAATTTTGAGTGACAGAAATATATTTGCTGTTTGTTTCTCTTATTTTTTTTTAAAGGGGGGGGGGGGGGGGTACTTTTGTAATAGTCGAGTCCAATCCACAGAATTCGTGACAAAAGAATAGCTGATTAGCTTATTTTTAATCCCCTTCCCCTTGCTTCCATAGCTGAATAATTCGGTGAGGTATTCTGTGTGTAGCTTCACGGATTTTTTTCTTACCTGTTGTTTCTTTTCTCATCATTTTCCCTCCTACACGATTCTTCTCACGTGATGCGAGAAATGTTAATTAACGGAGCATGGAATTACGTAATGCAAGGCGCTCTTCATTCGTTTACAATGTCTCCTTGTTTCTTTTTTATGTGGCCTCCCTTTTATTTATCCCACGCAAAAATATCCCAATATGATGCTAGCTTGGGTCATTGCAACATCAAGTTTATTAAAATTCATGCCTTGCTCGTACATATAACGGTTCATTTGTCTCTCTTCGTTTTGTTTGTTCGTTTCTAAGAACTTTTTTTTCTAAATTCCCTTGACAGTGGATTTTAATATCTATTCTGTTTCATTCATCCGGTTCTCGTATGCATGCAAATTGCTCGAATATTAAAATCGTGTAACCAGCACAGAATACGTCCATGTACAAGAATAAATATTGTATGTTGTAGACCAGTATTTCTTTAGATGAAACACTCCATTTGTCCATCTTTCTCTGGTTTTTAATTGTTACGTTGCTGTTATTGCTATCATTAAAAGAGAACTAGAGAAATTGTCATCAACATTCCATCGGCTCACTGCCAATGAAAAGCTACCTAAAACGTACAGCGAGCTAGAAACTACACGTAAAATGATTTCGTTCATTCATTTGTTGTCCCTCTTTTGTAGTTGATATTGCATCGTTACAGTAATTATTGCATCGTTAGAAGAGCACTAATACCTAGTGTTCTTTATGCCTCATGGTGTTCCGTGTTTGGTACAAAGAAAAAGCGTTTAAGAACATGAGTAAAAAATTGGTTATGCAAATCATGCTTAATGGTAGGAAAAAAGTTAATTCGAAATACAATTAGCTAATTTATTTAACTTCAGCTTGTAACTACTTCTGTTTCCCTATTTACATAAATGTATCGCTTACGTTCATGAAGAAAATAATCTGGAATTTTTGGGACCTGTGCGCCTTTGTTCGGTAATCATAAATGTTCATAAAAATTGTAGAAATTCATTGTTTTATAAAGTTTTTCCGTCGTTTTACGGGGTTTCGAGGCTTTTGCTCTGAGGTGCCATAAAACAAAAAGTTAGTAATCAATGAATGCTCTATGTATACGTGAAACAGGTGAAGTAATGCATAAGAAAGAAAAGTATTTCACGTTTCTCCATTACCTATACCACAATTTTCATGCTATAAAACTGTGGTTTATATAGTCTTTCGTAGAGCTTTGAAAGTTGAGAATGAGCTAACATTTCACCCCTTTCCTGTGCTGTTAGTTAAGTATCATGATACAATAGTAAGTGTGGAATTCCAAGAATATATGAGAACGCAACGCGACGGTAAAGACTAAACGTGTTTAGGCCTCAATGGAGAATAAGTTGCTTAGTTCAAGGTTTTCAAACAGTCACTGTAGGGAGTCTTCCATGTTCTACCAGCGTAATTCTAACAAAACAAGTATATTGAAACAAACTGTGTCAGCATCTGTACAAAACAGTTCGAAACTTGATACATGGATAGGAATATTAATGCACAGTTGAAATAGAATTAAAATACATGGAATGCTTGCTCAGAAACTGAAGAATTATTTTTGTGACTGAATGTCATGGAAATGGTAATGATTAAAGTTACTTGAATAATAATTACATAGAAAATATTGTAATGAAAAAGAGAGAGAAGGAAAGATTGTAGTTGTACAGTTGCAAATTAAAATTATAAAATAAATGTTGGAAATATTACTTGAGTTATTGGAATACAGCTGTGCCATTTCAGTGAATATCACAGCTCATATCAGCTTGCAACAAGTGTTTGGAACCTTCCCCCCCCCCTTCCTCCCTCCGAGGAAAAGAGAAGGCTTAAGGAATAGTCACGTGAAAAACAAGTGTTAACGCTAGGTTTTAATGGATTAACACTGAGTACGAAAATTTAGATTGTAAATTTCATGACATCTTCGTGACGATTTATAAATCATCCACACGTTAATGTATGCTCCTTCTTTCATACTGTATTTGTTTTATTTTCACAAACAAAAGTACAAAACAAGTAATATAGTTTCTAACTGTGTTCAAAGGGCAAAAGCATGACCATGTATGACTTGAATTTAAAAAGGATGGTCGTGTTTTATGCGTAAATTTCATGGACGAAATTGTCTTTACCTGTACGCGTGAGAATTAGGCTGCTGAAAATTTAAATAGCGTCGGATATAGATACGGGTGAAGATCGTGAAAGAATTACTCTGCTTTTAAAGCTAAAATGTATGATTTCTAGGTGGAGTGGGGAAAACAGAAGTAATGAATGAATTGGAGCGAGTATATGGATGGAGCAGAGAAAAGAGGTTGCAGGCTTCATAGAGCATCAGAGATCGCGTTCAATGGAATCTGATTGATCGGACTGACCTGACAGCTCATTGGTCAGTCATAATGATGAACATGATGGATGGTTTTTTTCAGGAGAAAGACAGAGCAAGGACGAATAGATCTGGAAGAGCAGACAACGAGACTGCAACATGAATTTCCTGGCAGTTTATGCAACAGCGTCATCTCTCCCCATCATTTGGGAGACTGATCATTTATCTTCTTTCGATAATCAACTTTCATGATGCATCCTATATTCGGAAGTGCGGTTGTCAGGATGGGGAAATTATATATAT